>PTFA01000026.1:4730424-4815424 GCA_003342895.1 Casuarius casuarius
TTTTTTTTTTTTTGTCTTTTTGGTATCCCTGATAGAGGATGCAAGATCTGAAGTCCTTCATTTGAGTCACAGATTTTATAGGACAGCAACAGATGGAGAGCATCCTAGCTTAGTTACTGCTGATCACATCTGAATTCAAAGTCTGATCTTATTTAGGGTAAATAAAGATATTTTAGAAGAGACTGACACATGACTTCTACACACTTGGCACTACTGTACCATAAAACTGATTGAGAAAAAGAAAGAAGGTTTTATAAGGGTTTTGCCCATTGATTTAGTGTCCTTAACCTGCTAAGAACCGTAAATTATTTCCAAAATTAGGTTCTGAATTGAAACATCAAGCATTTGTACATTTGTTGTTCTATTATTTTGAAGTAACAAAACTTGCACTTCTGTCTAACAGAGAGTTAATCTGACCTTCATTTGACATTCATGTGTTTGAAGGGATCAATAAAGGGAACCAAAGGTTCAGCCTCCAAGACTGCTGAGCTATAAAACAAATACATCTATACAGAAAAGAAGACATTAAAAATGAAAAGGCAGATGCTAATACATATAGTAAGGAGCTTCACTGAGATGCATCTCAGTTGTGAGTTAGTTCTTGTATGATTCAGGTTCAACTTCCAAAGTTTAAGGCTCTACGTTCCAGCTGAAACCAAGTATAGTATCAGAGTAGAGTAACAAAATATGATTGCTACTCCTTACTTCATTGTATGTTCCCATTCAGTTGAAAACCAGTATCTTAGAATAAATTCAGTTTATAATTTCTGAAAACTGTACTTCATATTATTTAACTTCCTAATTAAAAAACAAATATATGCACGTTCAAAGTTGCAGAATCACACTGAATATAACACCTGGAGCAATAATACAAAAGCTGTGCAATGGTAAATCAAAAACATAGGACAACTGCACTTGGCAGAGGAGATTCAACTTCTGCACCTGTCTAAGCTATTAGGGGGGAAAATCAGCTGGGCCTTGGAAGCATGCTGGCTGACTGACTAGTGCTTCCCCAGGACAGCTGCTCGGAGATGGAGACGTTGCTTTTAACCCAGGCACTATTTCCAGTCCAGCAGTCAAACTCTCTCCTTGTGAGGCAACAGAAGCCTATTATTACACTATTTTGGAAGCTAATCTTCTCCTTATCTGAAGTAGTAAGCTCATTTCCTTAACTATATGTAAAACAGATATGCAAGGACAGTGCCAAGAGAACAAATCTCAGCCCCTCTCCTCTGTTTCACACATGGTTGCAGCAGATGGGGGAGAGTGTGAATATGCATGCAATCTCTTTCTCTCCAATTTTAAACTGTATCAGTGGCTACGCTAAAAATTAACGAGTAACAGGAGAGCAACTGATATTTTAGAGGCTCATGAAAGCATATTTTGAACATGCAAGTTACTATAAACTAGACAATTTCCATTTTTATTTTCATTTCACTTCATGTAAAGGAATATGTACAGTGAAGTTTTCTGCGGTGTATCCTGGGTATAGCTGATGAGTTGTTAAAACAGCATGCATATTCCTAGCAACCAAATGTACTAATCAAATTTTGAACAGCTTTAAAAGCTATCAAACTGCTAAGAACGTGCTTCTGCAACAGAGGAACAGATCCTGCTTCAAGAGGTGCAAATGCAAACTCAGCTAGAATATCCTGTAACTAGGCGATATATAGTCAACAAATCCATATCACAAGCCCTGATGCATTATCCTTCCTTGTCCACCCACTGGTATTACCCTTAGCTTGTAATTAAGCTCCATGTGGTAAGTACCATATCTTAAAAAAAACTATAATTATCAGGCTCCTCTGAGTTCTCAGATCCCATTCTTACCTGCAGCAATTTACAGTTTCTGACAAGAGATGCAAATTTGTGGTCACATCAGATGCTCTAACTTTTTGGGCTTTCCCACCACTCCAGTGGAGCACCTGTGTGACACATTATCTAAACCTACCTTCTAAAAGCAAACGAGGCTTCCCACAGGAAATTAAACTAATTCTATAGCCTGAATATGCAGACTTACTCTAACCAAAGCACTACCACTGCACCCTTGGTAGAGAAATAAAAAGCCCTTCTGCTTAACTGAGGTGTCAACACGTTCTGGAAATAAGATCTGGAAAAAACAGACAGTTTGCCTTAAATACTACAGGCAATTTTCTCACATAGGCACTTGCAAAATTTTAATGCACGAAGAACACCCAGTGCTGTATTTATCATAGGCATTTACAGCAGGAGCTCAGAAACAGCCTTCTGAAAAAAAAAAATCCACAAAACCTAGAGCATCCAGAGTCTATCCTTTTTTTAAAGGAGCTGAAAAGAAGGCAACGAAAATGAAGAAACTCAAAGCAGTGGAGGTGACGATTTCTTCTCAGCACGTATCACTGCGAAATTAGTACAGTGCTCTTCACTGCAATGCAAGACAGGGAAAAATTAAAAGCATTACCGAAAAAGGAAGGGAGTAAAAGGCAAAACTTTGGTATTTTAAGATCACTGGCAACAATTTTAACCCCTATATAGTTTTAAACCGTGCTCAGCGCGCTCGGTTGCTTCACGCGAGCGGGCTAACAGGGCTGCGAGGTTCACCAGTGCTCAGCCTTGCCCCATCCCCAGACCTACGCGTCCCTCGGGGCAGCACGGAGGAGCCCCGACGGCTTTCCGCGGCGGGGCGCGAAGCAAAGCGGCTCCGGCAGGCGAAGCCCCGAGGCGGCAACCCCCCAGCGCGGGCAGGCCTCGGCCCGGTGGACCCCCGCCGCCCCCCAGCCCCGCCCGGGGGGCCGCGGCGGGGCCCCTCACCGGAAGAAGGGGTCCTCCTCGAAGCAGCGCCCCAAGCCCCCGAACATGGCGGCGACACCTCCTCACGCACCGACACCGCGCGCGCTGTGGGGACGCGCAGCTCCGCCGGCCCCGCGCGCCGCTCCCGCTCCCGCCCCCCTCCCCCCCACGTGACGCCGCTCCAGCGCTGCCACTGGCCGCCGCGGGGCGTGACGACACGGGCGGGGGCGGGCCGCGGAGGGGCCGCGGTTGCCGTGGCAACGGACGCCACCGCGCGACCCGGTTCCAGAAGGTTCTGGGGGCGGCGGCGCGGGGTCGCTCCCCTCCGCCCCGCTCGGTACCGGCCGGGGCCGCCCCGGGGGCCGGCGGCCGCTGCCCGGCGGCGAGGAGAAGCGGGCTCCTCCCCGAGCCCCCCCGGCATCCATTTGCCCTTCGCAAGGGTGAGCCCTGCGAAGGCCTCGCCTTCCAGATTAAAATTTCTGCATTTTCGGGGTAGGATTCAGCTCTGGCGAAGTGAACGGTGACGTTGGAGGTGCTGTCCGGCCTCAGCCAGGATTTCTGTTGTATTCACTGTGAGATTGCCCCTCAGATCCCTTGTATACCGCGGCAGGTACATTTTAAAAGAAAGATGCAATCTGCAAGGCATGGGTACAAATGTGGAATATTAAATATTTGAAAATAACTACTGCTTTATTTTTTATAAGCACAGCAGTTAAGGTGACAACAACAGAGGTGCTGTCAGCAGACTGTGAAGAACCAGGCATTCTGCTTTAAATATTACGGTATGATTGGCCTGCACACATTTATACAGCGTATATATATATATATATATATACACACAGTGCTTTGATGTGTTAAAACGAGTAGTGAATGAAGGTTTTGTGGCAGGACTTTTTATGGCACATTGACCCGGCTGTCTGGCAGGGATATGGGTGGGCTGGAGTGGGAGGTCACCGAGGAAACGGGTGGTATGCTTCAAGTGATCTCAGAAAATTATTTTATTTTTTTCCCACTAGATGGCAGTAAAATAAAGTCACTGTATTCTTTGTGGCAGGCTCTTCCCCTGTTTCCAAGACGTTTGGAAACCAGACATTTGTCTGAGTAACAGTCTTTGGTGGAGAGCGTTTGCCAGAGGGGAAAAAAGTGATACTCTGGTAAAAAGCATCAATAGCTTGCATTAAAAAAAAAATCATAAATATCTCTTCCAGTAATGGATAACCTAAAGAAAAAGTGAGGAGTAAGACCCACTTGTCAGGGATATTTGACAGTGGTTGCTGTTCTGACTGTGGATGGCCATTGCAGGCAGTTTATAGATCAGGATTACCTTTCACTCCACATCTCTTAAGGACTCTCAAGACACATTAGATTTCTCAGGCTTTATAGTAGTTTCTTTCTGAAGTCCTGACCAGCAGTTCATTCTGTATCGTTTAACTCCACTAGCTCTGAGTGTGAAAATGGTAAGGATTACTGTTTAAACAGGGAAAAATAGTTCTTCTGTGCAGGAAGTGTCAGTTCAGCTGGCTTCTGTAAAGGAGAAACCCCTCCGTAAAACCTGGCATTGGGCATGGTCAAAGGAAGGTTTCAGTAAACAAATGGAGCAAATATTATCTAGGTTTCCTAAAGGTGTGTGTGTGGGAGAATATGTGGGTGCATGTATAAAAACTGTGCTCATATATAAACTTATTTCTGAAGGAGGATAGTTTGAAAGAATCAGATACAGGAATCTAACCTTCATTCTTCCAAAGATGAGAGAATTATGGAGAAAAAAGGTATATGTGTTTGGAACTTTTTTTCTCGATGCCCAAGTTGTTCAGAGCTGGATTATTAGCTAGCCTGCATCTTGTATTGAGAGACAGGTGTAGGTTCTTTCCTCCCCTCCTCCCGTCTCTTTCAGTGCTCCAGATTTTAGGGGAGAGAGAGAAAATGTGCCCTGGATAACCAGGTGGGATTAGAGAGCACAAGAGTATTTATATGGCAGTCATGAAAGTAGATCCTTGTGGGATCTACTTATCTCTGCTCCAGCAAGGAGCGTGGGTAGGCACTACAGTCCCACTAAGATCCATCATGCTGCAGAAGCAGCTCTGCTAGTATTTGGCCCAAAGTGGAACACCGACATAAAAGATGAATGAACTGAGCCTGCAATATTTTTGAAAAATATCTGTAATCAGGTGAGCATTGATTTTGCTGTCTACTGATGTACACTTCTCTTTAGATCCTAGCAAGTGGTGATATTGCAGCCTTAAGATGCACTGCAAGTTTGAATGGTTGTTACAGTGAAAATGCATATACTGACTGACTGGTGGGCAGGGAAGCATGACAGAAAAAGGGTTACACATTGATTATCCAGGGAAGTCTGTGAACTGTTTGTACATTTCTGATGAAAGATTAGCAAATAAAACAAATCAGGCTGTGGTCATGGAAGTGAACTCTGGTGCTTTGGGGCTTTTTATAACGAAATCTTGTGCCAGTTATGATATTATCAAAGACTTTTTTATTCCTCAGAGTCAGAATTCAACCTTCGTTTCAAACTGCACAGAAAAATATTACAAACATTGTAGTAATATCATACTTCACACTCTAGTTAGTCTTTAAATACATGGATTTTAAAGCTCCTCTGAAGCTAGATTGTACTAGAAATGCAATGTACTGTAACTTTACCAAAGTGGCTAGGTTTGTGTACAGTGCTCATTTATTAATTACATGTCATTATACCATGATTATTATACAGATGGATCCATTTGGTTTTGCTATTGTTTATTACAGTTCATTAATATACACGACAGGGTAAGCTAGAATATATATATATTATTTGCTACAACCGAGCAAGGTGAATTTTCTTAAGATAATTAGTGAATGCAAAAACTTGCAAATTCTTACTGTCCTGGTGTTTTATCTTCTCAAAATGTTTGTTTCAGTGTGGTTAACTTGGTTTGCAGTCTTCTACCACAAGCTAGCTAAATAGATTTTTTTTACAGTGTTTATTTACAGGTTCTGAACACAGATAAAAGATACAAAATATAAAGAGCTTTAGCCTTTGTATGAATTCTCTTATGTGAAAAGATACCCATTACCTCTTCAGTAGAACTGTAAAATGGAAATGTGGAGCCTTCCAGCTGTTCAGGGTACATCAGATAATCTACAGTTTGCTAGTTAATTTTATGTGAACTCAGACTCCGAAAGATGAAATTTCTTTCCAAGCCAGAGAAGATCCAGAGATGGATTACTGTGCAGATAACTAAGCAATATGAGTTCTAGTTATTGTTAATTTTTTGGCTGCTAGTGGGAAGATGGGCCCTGTTAGAAGTGAGCTCATTATGAGAGGCTCCCTAACATGATAAAGTCAGTACTCTATTTGCACAGAGTGATATCTCTAATTGCTCAGGCCTTTTTATGGTTTGTGTCTGCTTGAGTTAGATTTCTTTTGTGTAGATAAAAAGGCTTCTGTAAGAAATCACCTCCATGCTGCAGCACTGTCAGTCTGGAGGGCATCTCCAATGAGATTAATGATGTCTGCCTTAATATAAGAAAACTTTGCATAAATGAGATTATGGTTTCTGCTGAAACCTGCCAACTCTTATTCATTTGCTGTAAATATTATCTTTAATTAAAAGTTTTAAGGTATCTTGTTCCTGAACTAATGAGATCTACAGTGATTTCCCTTAGGAATTAATTTACCTTCTTAATTCTTATTCATTTTGGTGATATGACTATTTAAATCTGATTCAGACTTCAGAGCTTTGTTGAACATACTCATTTAGAACAAAAGGTCATTTTGCCATATTAACATCTTGTTGGTATTTATAATTCTCTATTCTCTCTCTGTTTCATAGATGTTTGTTTAGGTTTCTGCCCAAAACATTTTCTGCTAACATTTCTGTTCATCTTAACTCTTCATGCTGAGTAGCTCTTTTTCATAGCTATTTCACGTTGGCTTATGTTTTCCATTCCATGCAGAGTACAAATCAATTATAGTGAAGCCGAAAAAAGATCTTGATTATGCTCAAATTATTTAGAATTGTAGAGCTATGTAAAATATACTAAAATATCTGAGAAACATATGGTGCAATTACTGAGAAACACAGAAATATTTCTGACTGTGTATCTGCATAGTCATCAGCTACTGTTTTTCTGCAAGGATTATTTTTAACCAGTGGGGATGCTTAACACTTGGAGGTGAAAATTGGATTACTGCATAGATGTTTACATAGGCAAAGTTCCAGCCAGCAATTGGTTTGTGAGAATGAAAGCCAAAAATCATTTTAAGAGTATTCACCAAAGAACAATATTGCTAGCTAGATTATTTAATATATAGTTATTATAACTACATTACAAGGTTCTCTTATTTTAAAAAATAAATGTATATCAACATTAAAAATAAAGAAATATCAACGGTTCTGTCACAACTACAAAATAGTGCAGTATATCGTAGTTTTGTATGCCAAGATCCTTAGGCCAAAATTATTGTCACTTCCTTGCATTCTCCGTATACACACTGCTGCATTCTGGTATGTCTGTCTTTGTAATTATGCATGCTGTTAAGCACAGACACACATCCTTTTTTAAAGATGTTTTAAATTCTTTTATCTCATAGAAGAAACACTAAGATAAATTGATGATGAAAACACTGTGAATATAGTTTTTCTTCACAGCAGTCCAATGCAGTCTTTTTTTTTTGTATTTCAGTATATGCAAGCTTTATACTCTTGAAATTTGTGGTCTGCTGAGCCTCGGAAGGAGGAAATACTGAAACGTCTTAGTAAAGTCCAGTCTGTACTGAAGAAACTTTTTACCAGCTTACATTATTTTAAAACTTTGGCAAGGTTTATTTGGAAGGTCTGTCAACTCTGTATTTTCTAATGTGCCCTCAAACTATTGTAGCTTATACATCGTTTATTTTCATATAATGAATGTTTCGTCCTGTTTTGCTGCTGAAGTTCAAATTCAGCCTTCATTCTGCCTTACTCTGCAAATTGCCCATTGATGTCATCAACAGTTTTCAGTGAAAAGTCTGTTGCAGAGTATGACCATTTCTAAGTCATCAAAGCTGAGCTCATACTGTCTGGCACTACTTTCAGATTATATTGGTTATCAGAGCACTTTCCAGGTTTGCATACACAAAGAAGATACCGAGAAAAAAAAATAAGTACTCCTTAGTTCATTAGCAAAAGGAGACTTTTCTACTGAAATCGAATCTGAATCATGAGACAACCTCTCAGTCTCTTCATTTATGCAAAGATGCCGGGTTTGGCAATGATGAAACTTCAGCTGGTTTAAAAGTGGGGTATCCCTAATGAAAATGGAAAAAGACAGATATAAAACTATCTGGAAATGTAAACCAAACTTCTTTCTGAACGCTTTTGCTTAAATATAAAATACCCCTTTGGAAGTGTATTGTCAGCCTTAAGTAGATAAATTGAGCTATATTTTATGCCAAATATAAATTTGGGAATATAATCCTAGCTTTTTTAGCAGCTAATTTTTGTCTTCTACTGTTATCCCAAAATCTTTCATTTTCTCCCACCCAAGAATTTGTGATAGAAAACACTTCTGGGTATAGTATAGTCTCTGTATATCATTGGGAAATATCCTTAAAAGCGACTGTTTGTCGTTGAAGTTGATTAAAAAAATTATTACTAAGTAGTTTACATATACTACAGTAGAAACTCATGCATCTCGGAAATTCCAAACCTTGTACTTTCAAAACTGGTAGGTAAGAAATGTGTTTTGTTGCATCTACATAACATGCATTGGAACTAGCTATATATAGAATTGTCACTGACTTCTACAAGTTCTTGATAACCTTCCATTTATAACTTACTTGCAGACCAGCTTCCTCCCATTGCACATGAATTATACATCAATAATGTATAAACTAATAAATTATGCTTGCATGCGGTTATCAGGGCAACAAATACCATTTAGACTGCAATAGAGAGCACCAGGTTGTGTCAATTATATTTGAAGTCTTCTGTATCTGTAAGACTTCAACCATGTAAAAGAATGATCTTTTTGTTTTTCTTTGAGACAGACTCTCAATTAAAAGAATCAGTGAAATAGTCTGCTAGATTCACAGAAACATGAGAGATTTCTTCCTTTTTAAAATCAGTGCTTTCATCTACTTTATTCAGTAGCTGTTTAGAAAATGTAAGAAATGTAGGAATTGCCAGATTGTATTAGCCTATGAGGTCTGTCTGATGTTCAGTGTCTTATTTACAAGTTACCAGTGCTAGGCCTTTTATAAGAAACTACTAGAAAGTACACAGTAGCTGTATGTGACACAGCCTGCCCTTAGAATATCTTATCATTGTAACAAAAATCCATTTCCAAGACCTGCAGGATACATTTTTGTTTCTTTCTAAAAGTATTTGGATGTTATTTTTCAAATTTAAATATACAATAAATCCATTTAAGACTTCCTAAATTTTTGGCTTTGATTACATCTTGTGGCAATGAATTCTAGAGTTTAATTTTTCATTAAGTGAAACAGCATTTCTTTTAATCAGTCCTAATTTTGCTGCCTTTCCCTCTCTCCTGTTTTTGTTTAGTAGAGTGAAAACTGAGCCATATAAACAAATACATTCTGATTCTTAAAAAAAAAAAAAAACCTGATCCTTGTAGGAGTGTTTATCATTGATTCCAATGAGACTAGGATTTGATCCAAAATTAGTATTTGTTTAAATGGTTCCTGTTGCCATTGTGTATGGTAGCTATTGATTTATAAAAACTTTGGCAGCAGATGTTTAAGTATTAGGGAACAGAGGGATTTCGTTCATGAATTACTTCAGCAATTTGCAGCTATCACATCTTGCCACTCCCAATGGCCAAACAGCCAAGTGACCAAAAAAATAAATGTTGAAGATGCTGAACTTGAACAGTCTTCTGAGTTGACATATTTGTTTCTTAAATCCTGGCAACTTTTCTTCTCCCTGGCACTGGGAGGGAGAGAAGAAATGCTGCCCAGGCATGCTCTAGTATTGGCACCGTGGCATCCGGAGATTCTTTTCTGAACGCTGGGGCAAAGCCACTTGGCACTTGCTGAGATGCTTCTGTCAGTAGTGCATGCGGCAAACAGCAGTATGTGCAAGAGGTAATGCAGAGTCCTCTACAAACCTGTGCACCAAAATAACAGAACTTATTCTACAGGGCTGCATGTTATTGGGGCATTTCTCCTAGAACCAGAGATATAAACAAACTGCTGGCACTGGGAACAAGTGCAGCAGATACGTTCCTGGTGCAACCTCTTTAGTAGGTTAATTGTTAAGACAGCCAGAATTGAGCTGAGAATTTGGCCATGGCCTCAAGCTGTAAAATCAGACAAACAAAAGTGCAACATGTATAGCAAGACACACCCCAGAGGCTATAAATCAGACAGGTAGCAAGAGTTGCTTGATTTACCTACTGCCTACAAGAGCCAATTTCCATAGGAATCCAAAAAATAAGCTCTTTCCAGCTTCAGAGCCTGGTAGTTTGCACCAGTTGAAGCCAGATTTTTTCACCATCTAAAATGTGATCACGGTTCAGGTGTTCTTGAATAGATTGAAGTAATTTGAAAGGTCTTACCTGCTTTACATTATTTGTCTCTAAAACTGAAAAAAAATCTTGCTAGTTTAGCAGATGACATTAAAGTCATATTTAAATAAGACTTGTAAAAAATACACATTAAATGCACAGGTTATCATAACATCAAATTTGTACAGCTCAGAAGTGATCACAGTATATGACTAGTTTCACAGATAAGGCAACACATAATTGTCAAGAATAGTTTTCATTTCTTCACTCAAAGAATTTATTACACAATGACTTCTTAATTATCTTTGTTGCAGCCTCCAACTTCTAAAAGTGTAGGAGAATTTCTAGTACTGTTCAAGCTATTCAGACCCAGCACAGTATGTTAAAAATAGGCCATTTTTTCTGAACTATTTTGGAAAAACTGCTAATAGATTACTTGGGTGTGCTGATCAGTTCTATGCTGTGTATTTCCATGTACTAGAGAGCAATGTCAGAATCAAGGTTGAAGGTAATTTGAGAGGACTTGGACAATCAGTTCTCAATTCCCAGTCAGTTTTGTAAGGATCAGCAGTTACTATTTAAATTTAAAATGTATTGGCATAAATGAGGTATCCTTACTTCCTACATTTTTACAGTTAAGTTCTTTTACAGGTAGGTTTAAAGATGCAAATTTTTTAGTAGAAGTGGCCTTTGGACAGTACTGTTAAAAGGGTGATTACATTCCATCTGTAACATTAGTCCAATGCAGAGTATTTTGCAAAGACAGCTTATTATAAATTGTTCATAAATGTCAGATAAAAGCAGGATTCCACTATAAGCAACTAGAAGTAGACATGTAATAACACCATTTATATGAATTTTTTCTTTAAATATATAATCAATTAAAATAGCCACCGTGCTCTGTAACTTGTTTGAATAATGAAATAAAATGTCAATAATTTATATGAAAGATACTCAGAAACTCACTGAAAAGGTATCCAGAAATGCAATTCAACATTTTTAGAAATGATAGGTGTATTTAGTTGCCATTAATAACATTTTAATAATAATTAATGAGATTCATTAATGTCTTTCTTTCAGAACTATAACATGAAAATACAGAAGTTGCCAGCAACCAGTGTGAACACCTACAGCTTCCAAAGAAAGGTGACAGTCCTTCCCAGCAGTCAAGGTCCAGAAACTGGCTGTTAGCAATGCTCATTCATTGCGATTTTGGTGAGCAAGGGGCAGCACAGCTTTCAATCAATGCTTTATACAAACAAGGGAGGGGAAGAGAGTACATTCTTTTTTTCTTTTTTTTTTTAAAATGTCCCTCAGGAATTGCATGAAATTTAACATAAATGCTTGGATTTGACCTTTTTGTTTAATATTTTTTATCCGTAATGATTTAGATGCTAAGGCAACAGGTCTCACAGAAAACTGCTTTTTCATCCTACCCTAACTTCATTTCTGATTAAAAAGTAGAAAGGCACATTCTGTTTTCATGCATCTCTCTTCTGCAGCCTTCTGTTTTTAGATTGCCGCTGAGGTTTACTATTACAACTGCTTTGGGATTAGAGAGACATCTAGCGGGAATGAGATTTTTACATTGGCAGCTCGACAACCACAAGATGACAGCTTTGGAAACTACGGACTGTTCAAAATGGTACGTTCAAAATTGGTGCCAAAGGGCTGAGAATCTTCTCATCTCACTACTGTTCCCCTCAGTCATGAAGCCCTAGTCCATATTGTTTTTCTAAAGAAGCACAAACTATAGTCAAGTAGTGATTTTGATTATCATGTGGGTTTAAGTTGAAATTCTTACTAGAGTAAGAATTTTCAAATAGTGAGGCATGCCTAACTGATGGAATGGAGCATAATTAGAAGTCAAGCACAGCCTTATGCTAGTTTTAGCAGCTAAACCTCCTCCTCCCTTTCTGGGCTGGCCTTCAGTTCCTGTTTCCTCACAGAAAGAGTAAAAGTATCATGTCATATCTCCTCATCCTGGAGTGGCCATTCCAGAGTGACTCAGTGTCTAAGTCTTGTCCCCCAGTGTCATATAATCTGGCCTGGCCACTGCTGCTCTTTTTTTTCTCCAGGCCTCAGCAAAGGAGGGAGACAAGAAGGGGAAGGAATAGAGTCAGGAAAAAGAAATTATGAAATGCTGCACTAAGATAAAATTAAGAATGATGAATATTTTAAATAAGCAGAACTCTGCTGTGGAGAATTCTGCTTCCTGACATACTTGCTATGAGAGCTTTTCCCCCTCCCCTTCCTTCCAGCAGAAGAATCTACTGCAGTAGGGAATAGTTCACAGGTTTGTGAGGCTGAGGAAGAAACATACCTCTTTGGCATATGTACAATATGGGCCGAACTTAGTTTGGAGCTTAGGCGATACAGATGTAATGCCCATTTGGCATTAATGCTGTTTCCCTTCCTTCTGGAGTAATAATACTTCTTACTGGAGTAATAATACTTATAGTATTACTTTATTACTGCAAGTTGAAGGCGTCCCAGAAGCACAGTGCTGCGTCATAGGTGGATTAAGTTATGGGTTCAAGCTGATCTCTTTTGAAACAGGTTTTTAGAGTTCAAGGATCTCCACTAAAAATAACTTGCCTCTTGTAACTTGACAAATGGAAAGTTGTAATCAATGAGAAGGCTGGTTTTGAATTACTGATGGAAAAATGGCCTTCAAGATCATTCAGTCCTAGTTCATATCTGAGACGTTAAAGCAGAAGTAGCAAAATTTGATCTACTCCTGACTGGCAGTGTTTTCTGAGATATCATTATTTTACTGGCACAAATCTTTCTAAATTATTGTAACAATAATCAGAACTGAAACAGAGCTAATTTTCAAGCAGTTATCCTAATAAAAAAATAATTATGCAGATGCCAGATGATTCAAGGTACCAGAAAAGAACACTGGACATTTTACCTAAAAGTTATCAAATCAAGATCAGCCTAGTTTGATTTTAATTGATGATGGCTGTTCAGTAGGCTAAGTGAGATGAGTTTGCTAATGTAATTTCTAAGGGTAGAGGTCTTTGCTGACTACCACAAGTCTGAATGGATCAAGTTACAGCATTATCCTTTCACTCCTGCACACAATTCGTCGAGGTCAGATTTAAGGTAGTTTGGTATTATGAGGAACTGTGTGTTACTGCTTATCATGTCAGAGACACACTGTCAGAAGTCCTGGATGACAAAACACTATTGCAGCTCTAACAGCCTTAAAACCACATGGCACACTTAACAGTCCTGTGTTTTAGTTGGGTAACAAACAACTATTTCTTTCCTTTTCCTAATCAGGAATCCATTAACTTTCACTAGAAGAAGCACTGAAAAAAGTGGAACATATGACAAAAATAAACTCTTCACAGGAAAGAGTCCTAAATACTAATGGTTTACATCAGAAGACCTTAGAAGTAAAGCTTCTAAGAGAGTACAATTATTACAGAAAGAGATGACTCTGTTTTGGAATTAGGAAAAGCATGTGGTTAGAGTCAGCAATACATTTTCCCAGGTTAATGGTGATTAATTTGTAATCATTGATATGAGTTTCATGTCCATGCTAAGACATAGTTAATGGCATTTCTATCTGGCTCTCTAGTTAGGAAACACATTTGTCTTTTCCTCCAGGAAAAATGCCCATATATGGAGCTTGTGGACAACACACATATTTGGATAGGTCTGCATTCTATTAACCCATTTAAAATATGCCCAAGTCTTGTAAAATAATTTTAATCAGTAAGTTTTTCAAGATTCTCCTTACTCTTGCATGGCTGGGTTTAGAATTAAGTTTATTTCTGGTGTTGCTGCCTACTTACCTATTTCATTTCCAGGACTCAAATTTATCTGCTTACCTTTAACAGGAAAATAAATAATTTAATTTAATCATTCATAAGACACTGTTCAAGTAAAGGCAAAATAAGGAAAGAGAGAATTTATATAACTTCAGTCAATAGTGGTCTAAAACTAGTCTAAAAATTAACAATGATGACCCTGTACAGACTGGCCGTATACAAACTTTGTTCAACTATACAGGAGGAGACTCGGTGGAACAGCTTCTCTTTTTGCTGAAAGTTTAAGCTGTAAAATCATAACAACAGAAGGTTCTCCAAATGGCAAGCGCTACAGAACACTGATTCAGCACCCTTAAGACAGGGCTCAACATCAGCACTGAGCTTCAATGCAAATGAATCTTGCAAAAGACCATTAACATTACAAGGATTGGTGGTTTGAATATTCAGCCTATCCATATACAACAAGGGATCCAGCATAATTAGATTAAATCTCTTGCAACACACAACATTTGGCCTTGCTAAGATTGTCAGAGTCTGCTCCACATGACCTCTACCTCAATTACACAGACTTAAGAATCACTGACCTGGTTAGGGAAGCATCTTTAAAAATCTATATTGTATGAATTTGCAGGTTTACGTTGTATAACAAGAAGGATGGTATATTTTCTAATTTGTAACAGATGGTATCTAGTAGTAAACAATTACCCAATCCTGACCATTCCTTCTCCCCACGCCAGTATCATAAACTTCAAGTATGTGTAATGAATGTTCCAAGTAAGAGTTGGGATAGGATGATAGAATAGAAACCCTAAAACAGAAAAAGTGGCTTCTTAAATGAATTATTTCCACATAGGCACTGGGGAAATAAACAAGTATTTCATTAAAACTACAGAATTCTGATTAATTCTTTTACTGGTTATTCTGATTGCTAATCTACAAATGGAACAATAAAAATCAGTATGACAATGATTTGCTCTGTGTCTCAAATTATGTTTGGAATATTTCATCACAGGACTTTGTATTTAACTTTTCTGTTTATTTCAGATGATCTAAATGCTATTTCCATTTTCTGTTCAGATCTTGCTCACAATTCTCCTCCAGCATGGACTTGCTGGACAAATTTTTTTTATGGCTGGATAAGCAATAGTAGGTACATCTTCTTGTCACCACTAAGTCTCACCTCTTTATAACAGACTGGTTTCTAGAATTTTTAAATATTTTATAGGATTGCAAATTACATAAAAGAAATTGTTTTGTGCAAAACAAAAATACTAAAATTATCTGACATAGTGCTTGAAAAAGAGGAATTTAATCCTGCACATTATATGGGGATCAAACAGTTTTTATTTGCTATGAAAGATACATAGAAGGAGATTAGAAAACAGGACAATGCCAAATGGTTACCATTTGAAAATGCTGAAATAAAACAGTTTTTTTCCTTTTAGTTGCAGACAAGACAGTCTTGAAACATAAACACCTATTTTAAAGCAGGACCCAGTAAAACTAACACTGTAAATAAAAATTAAACTTGCATTCCAGCATATTTTTAATACATTTTCCTTTCACATCATTAATCTAAGCAGTAAGATGATCATTCAAAGTGTATTTCCAGAATCCTCCACCCTCCATTTTTTTCACTACACATTTGAGAACAAGGAAAAGTAACATTAAAAAAAACCCTTATGAATTTCTTCATTCAAACAGAAAGCTGATGCATGTCATTTCCAATGAGATATGTCCAGAACTGTGAGACTTACTTTAATCTTCCACTGATGTTACAGTTTTCCCACAGATTTGCCAGATACCTCAGAAGAAATACTTTTGGGGTTTTTTTTTTTTTTGGATGGTGTCTGGTATTTAGTTGGATAGTGGGTGGATTTTTTTTTTAATATACTAATTGGTGTGCACGAGAGAAACTGGATGGTAGCCCAAACGTGACTGATCTCATTCTTTTAAAGTCACATTTTGACAAATGGAAACTTTATATACTAAAAACAGTCACTCTGTCCAGAAATAGGTATGCCACCAGTCTTGTTCAATAAGGGTCCCTACCAATATACACAATAATATTTATATTATTTGCCATTGAGAGTTGCTAATTTTCCAGAATATTCATCATTTTAATGTTCTTAAAACTACCTAGGAAATGCTGAAAACTTACACTAATTTGTTTAAAAGGCTAACATGATTTTTAATTACATCTGCTGAATCTCTAGTATCCTAACAGTAGAATGTAGATATTTCAGCAAATTTAAAACAAAGGTTTCTTTCCATTCAAGGCCAAAGTGAGGAACTAGGATAAGTTTGGAGCAGGCAGATGAATGCAGCAGTTTAGAATATCCCCTCAGCAAGGAGAAAAATGAAGGAAGAAAAGAGAACAGCAATATAATTTGCCCTGAATCCTTCCTCAGTTGCAAAAGATGTAATGGCCCAAGGTGGTATCATCTGCACTCCTCTTCCGGCACTGGTAAATCTGAACTTTTTTGGACAGTCCTACTTTTTTCCCTTATCTTTCTACATGAATATATACATTTTTTTGATTGGGCTGTCAGGTCTTTTGCACACAAAAGAAATTCAGTACAAAAAAAGCAAATTACACTGCCATGATAGCCTTCCCTTTCATAGCAGGTATCTTAGCAATACAAGCAACTCAGCAATGAATTGGGAAAAAAATTGAGGATAGAACATTTTTGTTTATTCAGATGAAATACTTATTCTCTGTACAACTCACTAAGTATTAAAATCCCCTGAAAAGAGAAATTTAATGGTAGGATTTCTTAGCATCACAGAGAATTTCTGTATGATGTTCACAGCAGTTCACTCAGGCCACTGGACTGCCCATGAGCCTTTCTTGCCGAAGTGCGATCAGCCTCTGAAACCACTTTTCTTCTGCTTCTGCCTTCTCAATGAATAGCTGCGGGGAGAATGAGGAGGAGAAAAGTAGGCACAACTCCATTAACTTTATCTGGATTTGTTATAATATTATGAAATACATAGCAACTATTTCAATGCTAAGAAAAGCACAGCTGCATAAGGGTGTTAAAACAAAAAGCTGATATAAATACAGCAGTGAAGGTTGAGACTTTAATAATTTGAAAGTCAAGAAATTCTAACTTAAGTCTCCTACTGAAACAGCAAGTTTGTCATATTATGCAGGTCTTCCATCTTCCATAGCCATATTCATTATTCAAAACTTATATTAGTTTACTGTAAGTCATTTTACCGAGCTAATTAAAAAAAAAAAAATCTACTGTGAATACTCTTATTTCCAGTTAAGCATCCACAAAGGAATTTGCATAAGTTTAACTACATTGATTTAAAAATCACATCTTTAAAAAGCCTGTCATATAGTTAAAGCTTTAGAATTTGGTAAAGTGTGGGTAAGTTCTGAGTCCTCCATCAGCTTTCAAACACCACAAACCAAAAGCATTTTTTCTTGAACCTTTTTATTTTTAAATTCCCCTGCATTAAATTAGCATGCTACTTCGTTCTAAAATGTGTACGTAACTCTAAAACTACATCACTTTTTAACAGAGCTTAATGTTTTGACTGGATAAAGGAATAGGATTGTATATTTTTTCTCATTTTATATTGTATAACTGGAAATAGAACTTAGAAACAAAAAAGTTTATCCTGTGGTTTACAATGATCAAACAACTTCTCAGCATAATTTCTCCTATGAAACTCTTAAAGCATTCATTTAGCTTTTTACTACTGAGTTTTCACATCTAATTTTGTAAATTGCTAAGTAATAGCTTTGCATTTCTGTTCTACAGCATTTGTTTTATTCTCCAGGTCATGTGATGGTTCCAGGAACAAAGCTTCAGCAGAAATATCAGCAGAAAAGGTTTTTTAAAAAAACAGAAAGAAAAACGATTTTTCACTCACATTCATTTGGCTTTTAGCCAAAAGGCTGGTAAACCTCTTCTTTTGTAATTTTTCTCTTTTGGATTATGCAAGGGGTGTGATCCTTTTTGAGCCAATGAGAAGCTCATTAGTAAATAGTCTTCAGATCACAGATTATTTGATAAGCAACACAGCAAAAATATTGTTAGGTCATATGAACCTGCCTTCATTCAGTGGACTGTTTTTTTCTAAAGATAAAGTAAATAACAGACTTACATTTGGATGTGCTAAAGAATTATCATCTTGATATTTGATAGCAGTAGGAATGTTGGCAGTTGTTGTTTCTTTTTCAGTAGCAGGTGCATCAACAGTTCCCACTCCTACAGTTACAGGTTCGTATTTTAGTTCAGTAGGTTCTGTTGTCTAAAAAGAAAGAAATACATCTGGGTATTAGTATGCATTACCAAGGCTGCTCCTCAGACTCCAAGGCATGGCAGTACCTTAACTCGGTGTTAGCCACCTTCGCGTTGCAGCATATGCCCACTAAAGGCTCCTCGTGCAAGTACTCCGCCGAATGCTGAGCAGGAACTGCCTGGACACAGACTGATGGCCAGGCTAAACATACAAAGTGAAGCAGAAGGCATTGCCAAAGGGAGCAAAGGGAGCAAACAGAGCAATTTGCAACCCTGCAAAACTGTAGCTTTGGTTTTTGGATCACTTTCTTAAGAAGCTGCATGAACTTCTTGAAGACTTCTGAAAAGACAGTAATGTGTATGTTCTTGGGGAAACATACAGGGATAATTTAAAACATTTCACTGTCAAATGGAAAAAACAAACCAAAGCTTTTGTGTGCATTCTTCCAAAGACAAGTGTCTGGGTTCTCTTAGAAGACTTAGTGGCCAAAATACAGCTAAAATTTTGAAACCTGGATGTCTGAAGTTAGTTTTGTGGAAAGCTACCTGAAAACCATGCCATTTATTTCAGTGAGTAAATATGGCTTTAAAGTCTGGCTTCAGTTAAGCAGAATTAAAAATACTGATCTCTACTTCTAATTACAATATAAATGTATGATTACCTTTGCATTTTAATTGTTCTGCTTTCCCTTAAAAACACTTCGTGATTTTATATGATTCTTTTAAAAGAATCTTAAACGATCTGAATTGCCAAACATGGTTAGAACATACAGTCAAAGCAGTTGATTTCATTGAAATTTCTCACACGTCTAAACATGTTCTTCCTTGACCACCACATCAAGCATTTCAGAGAGTCATTGTCTGAACGCTGACTCCAACAGTGGGATTTAGAATTGTCGACATTGATGCTTTCATCAGTGGCAACTGTACTAATAGTGCATCTTCCACCTGACTTTGAAAGCATTATGCACAAAGAAAGGATATTGAAAACTTACCTTTTTGACTTCTTTACTTGATCTGAACGTCTGTGGAACAAAGGAGTCACTTTCAATAGCTTCAATTTCTTTTACTCGTTTGACTTGCTCTACTAGGGTGGCTTGATCTACAAAAAGAAGGTGCAATGTCAGTATACATTAGTGTAAGCCTATAATAAATGCTATGTCTAGGCAATGCCTTGAATATATTTTACAACTTAGGAACCATACAGCAAGAAAAAAAACCAAACTTTAATGGAACCTAAAATACTCTGTTACAGAGAAAAACTCCCTTTTTTAGTAAAAACAAAAACAGTGAGTTGGCTGTTACGGCTCAATATGTGATGTAATTCAAGATGCTAACTGGAGAATTTGCTAGCAAAGTCCTTACAGGACAACTGTGCTAGATTTATAGCAAGAGAATTTCCTGGAAAAGTTAAGGATTCTCAGATAGTACAGACAATTTAGTGGAGTAAAATTTGTAAGTATTAGTAAAAATACTTCTGCTTGTACGAAGGTGAATTTGGCTTCAGTGGCTGATGTCAGAGGGATGTGCCATCATCTGTAGTCTTCCTAAAACAAGCTAAGTGATTAGTTCTGTATTAACAGTTACATCATGAAATGAATTTGACAAAAAACTTAGAATTTTCTGAATTGTATTTTTTGTATTATATTTGGTAATAAAACATCCGTAAGACATAGATACTATATGTTGCGTGCCAATATGTTTCTTAAGTGACTAAATGGAGAAAACTATGGGAATTGCAGCTGTTTAATCAAACGAGCAACACTGCTTCTTTATTGTATTCTGAGGTCTTACATAATGCATGCATATTTCACAAGATACCTGTGTAGCCCAGGGTGAGATTTTATGCTGCGGAAAAGAATGTAGCTCCAAGTGATGTTTTAGTGAAAAAGTAGTTATAGTAAAACTTGGTAGAAGTGACATTAAACACAACTCAGGTGTTGTCAGGTACGTTTTGTAAGTTTATTTCATCATTCAAAGGGATGATCTTCTGGATAGATTAGACTGGTAGGAAACCAGAAGTTCTTCATAATGTAAGATTCTAAATAGCCTAGCAGAAATTCACACTTTTTACCAAATTACTGATGAATGATGGTGAAGTTTCATATTATAGCTAAGTTCATCTACTAGTCAGCAGTGCCAAAGGGATGGTCCAACTTCTCCTCTCTCTCCCATGCCTGTCATGCAGTCCGGCTTTGCTCTTTTCGGCAAAAGCTGGTGATTAAATCAGCTTATTTGTAACATGAAACCTCGTACTTATGCCACAGTTCATCAAAACAGTAAATCATCTCTGAAATTCTGCCGCCAGACTTAAAATGCTGTATCGACATGATGCGCAGTGCTGATCTGGTACGAACTCTCTTCTGGTTCAAATTTGTTTTTAAGCTGTTTTGTACTGGCAGGCTCTATGTCAGAGCAGATATCCTATGTCTGCACATCTGAAGTTCAGAGATCAGATGCTGTCTATCATCCAACAGCTTTCAGTATAATCTCTGATTATTGTTCTGGATAACTTGAAAGAAAGTGCATATACTGTATGTCTGCCTCTGCCTTATGTAGATCAGTTTTGTACGGCCGAGTGATCTGGTAGTGTGGAGAGCAGTTTATTAGTCACAGAACCTTAAGCTATAAAGTAAAAAGGAGATTGCCAAGAAAATGAGGAAACAGCAGTGTAGGATAAAACAGTGCTATTTGTTCAGATACCTGAAGTTTGATGGAAAATTTCATAAATAGGCAAGAGTAATTTTAACAATATGTAAAACAAATTTAAAATAAGTATTTGTAGTGTGTGTGTGTGTGTGTGTGTGTATAAAATGTTAAATTTCTTGTTCTAAAGAAATCAAAGAATATTTAAAATCAGGAAAAGAGCCTGCAGACCAAAACAGTTTGCAGAATTATTCAGAAACTCACAAGTACCAAATTCTGTGTATACAAAATTCTAAATCTAGATGCATGTAGATACACACATATGCTGCAAAATGCTTTTAATTTTGCCTGAGAAAAAATGAATGTAATTTACAGCTTTCTAGAACGACTAACCACTGAAAATTCATTTTGGACTTTTAATGCCAGCTAAGTGGAGCTTCAGATGAGCAAACTCTGACAGCTCTGAAATATTCCTGGAATGGACGTGCCAACACTAATTTAACAACCCCTTATTCAAAATCATGGGTAAAAGGGGGTTGTTCGTTATAGTACATTTGATAAAAAAGTATTTGCTTTAGTGCCCGTCTCATTTTCTGTGTCTTCAGATTCACAGCTCAGTTAATCTTCCTCACCTTCTATATCTAACTGCAGTGACGAGCAAACCTTGGATTTCTAACTCATTCTTCTAACTCTGTGCTTTCTTTTACAATTTTAACCCACTTATCCCCCATCTCATTTCCTTCTGAATGCCACTTGTTTACCCACTGGTACCCTGGGGCCAATGTGAAATGATTGAGGCACCGTGTAAGAGAGCAGTAGACAGTTTTTGTCGTGAAGAGCATTCAGAAAATAGATAAGGGAGACGAGACAGGGAGAAAGAAATATAACTTTAAAGCAGCAAACAAGAAGATACCTTGTTGGGTAAAAATAATTTGAGAATACAGTTTAGCATTTACGGACATGATGAACTGAAAAATCAGGAACATGCCAACTATTTTTGGATATGTCGAATGTGTGTAAAGTCGAGTACACTGACTGCTGAGTCTGGGTAACTACTTAAAGCGCTGTAACTGCTTCAAACAATGAACTCACACCCAATTTTAATAATTTCATTGAAGCTGAGCGTGGGGTTTGTACCACTGCAGGAAATGCAGGTAGCCGAATGAAACCGCCCCCACCCCGAGGGAAGAGCGTCTGCGACACAAGGTACCTTCAATTAGCAAGGGGACGCTGGGGCGAGCGGTGACAACTGGGAGGGACGCGGTCACGGGCGCCCAGAGCTGGGCTCCCCGGCGGCCTTGGCGAAGCCTTGGCTCCGGCGCGGCGTGGGACAGCACGCAAGCACCCGTCTCAGCCTGATTCTTTGGGATTTAAAAGGAAAAAATCCCTCACTGGCAATTCAGTGGGAATTGCTGGATTGCTGCGAAAGATTTCTGGTTTGCAGAAAGTTCTGTCCCGAGAGCGGTCCCCAGGAAGAGCCCATGGGAAGCGTGAAAACACACGCAGTACTGCCCTAGGGGCGAGGAAATCCTCATTCTCCGAGCCCGTGGGCACCTCTGCTCTGAGCGTAGATACGGGAACGCACAGCGCCCTTGGTAGTCACGCTGCTAAAACCAGACATCAGAGAAAGGCAGCTGAATACAGATTTAAAATCACTTGCTCAGCTCTTAATACGTATTGTACGTTCCTCGCCTGTTACAGTATTTTACGTGAACCATACACAAACCTATAGGAATGACAAATCATTAAGAGAGACAAAAATCACTGCATGTTTTTAGAATTACATCAGTGACATTAACTTGGGGAAAATGGACTGGAGGAAGCATAACCCATTAGCGTATGGTATTTTTGACAAACACATTATTGGTAGATAAAATGACTTCCATATGTTGTTTGTCAGATGTCACTAGAAAGGATATGTATTTCATAGTAAAATCAAAAATAATGGAGTCAGAAAGCTAAGAGGCTACAGACAAAAAAAATCGATACTAACTCATTGCACAGCAAGTCTTTTTACCGTGTTACAGCGAAAAAAATCAACTTAATATCGTATTAGCGCTTGTTGAGGCCAGGTTTTTTAATATAAATAGGCTGTTCTATCTGCAATAAAAATTACGGCTAAACGAATTTTCCGAGATATTTTCTGCTGACAGTAAAGCGTGAAAAGCGGAGGGACGGACGCGGGGGCAGCCCCGACGCGCGGCCGAGGGGCGCCCGCCCCGGCCCCGGCCCCGGCCCCGGCCCCGGCAGCGGCGCCCGCGGGCGCCAGGGGGCGCTGCGCCCCCGGGGAAGCCGCCGCCGGGCGCGGGGGGGAACCACATGTATCTATATATTTTTTTTTTATATATATATATATATATATATGCATTTATAAGCCCTGGGTACAACGTGCCGTGTGTTTGCTTGTTAGCGACTGATGGCTCCTGCTAGGAATTTAACAAGTCCCGAAACGAGACGTTAAATGGCTAACGACATCCCGCGAACGGCCCGTTAAGCGTGCTTAAATCAAGGAAACGTCTATTTTAAATATTTTCCCTGTAATCTTTAGGTGTGAATGTACAATGGTAACTGGATCCGCTGCTGATCTATAAACCTGCCTGGGAAAATGAACCAGTCCCTTTAACTAAGGAGCTTTTCCTTAAGCACGTCTAACTGGAGAATCACGTTCATTGAATAATAAACCTAAAACACCCCTTGGAATTCATCTTTCTTCACGTTTCACTAATTATTTTACATTTAAAACGACACAGCTGGTCAACTTAATCGACCCATTTAACATATCATACATTTTAAATAATATGCTCTGAAATACTTGGAGAAAAAAGTTTCTATTTTTTCTGCCCCTTCGCTTGTGAGTTGGGAATTAAAAGAAGGAAACGCAGATACCAGACTGAATAAAGCAACGAACGAGGAAAGCGTTCCCCCTTCTTCCAGTCCCACTGACAGTCGCCTTAGGTGACACTGGCAACAGCTGTGTATTTTTCAACGCGCTATCATTTTCCCAGGCACAGCGCTTTTCAATTGCTTTCCGTTTTTCCTTGGCTCTGCAAACCAACACATTGAAAGAAACGTGAGGTTTTAATCCAGGCGATTTGGAGCAGGAGAGACAAAAACCTACACGGTGTTGGGACGCTTTGGTCTTTCATAGGAATAACGCCGAAATATCCTTACCGCGGCACCAGGCCAGGCCGACGCGGGTGCAGCCTCGTGGCCCCCCCGCCGCAGCCCCCGGCCCGGGGCCGGCCGTTAGAGGGAGACCGCGGCCCGCGGAAAGCCGGGACACGGCTCCTCCTTTGTTCCGTTCGCTCAGAAAATCGCGCGTTACGAACAGCGGAGCCGCGGCCGGGCGCGTGCCAGAGCCGGGGCCGCGGGAAACGGCAGCTCCGAGGCGCGATGGAACTGCCTCCGCCTCCGGCACCTCCAGACCTCCCTGGGTATAATAATAATGTCGCAGCGATCGTCCATTCCTACCTGTTCAGCTTTCCGGATAAAGGAGGAACTTTTCCCACCCAAATCTGCAGAAGCTGAAGCAGACTCCAAAACGAGCAACTGTGGCCAGAGGAAGCTCTTGCTGTTGATCCGTATTCTTCAGCTATAAAGAACCTAGTATTTACAGTTTATTGTCAAAATAAATTACAACCTCGCTTTCCTATTATTTTTAAGTCTAGACACTAGTAGCTTTTCCTTTACAAATAATAAAAATATCAGGGATAAAACCGCAAGCACTCAAACGAGAGACACCGCGGGAAACTTTGGGATCTGAGTGCTGAAATCCGGACACACGGACGGAGAACACCGGGGTCTGTCCTGCCCGTGCACCGACCTCCCGCTGCTGCTTTCACAGGCGCCGCTTCCCGCATTCCCGCAAACTCGGACATTGCTTCAGATGCTGTAAAAATACTGCAGGAAAACGTCAAAGGCAGCTAATAAAGTGGTGGGAAACGACCCTAATATGCTTAAAACCGTTGAGTGTTTTCCTTGGAAAAGGGGTTTTCCTTGGAGAGGGAAAGGGACCCCAGGTGAAGGGGCAGCGCCGAGGCTCCGGCTTTGGAGCCGGAGGCCCGGCTGCCCGGAGGAGGCCGGTGGCCACGGTGGCCAGGGCCAGCGCACCGCATTTGTCACTGCGGCCGATGCCGGCGACGCGCGGCAGCTCTCTTCTCAGCACACAAAAGCAAGATATGTAATTCAATGCTCAATTTACCCTTGTCTCGTAGGAGATTTTTCCCCGCTAATTGATAGAAATTAAGCCATTAATCAAGCCACTAGCCATCATTCAAACCGGGGAAGATGAATACAAACTTTCATCATAACCACCTTCCCCATTTTAGTGTTCATTAGCATTAATTTTTAATGCAATTATGCTATTCTTTTACGCTGAGCTCATAAATTACTGCTCTTTTGTTGCTCGCTGGCCTTGTAAAATCCAAGGTAATGCTTTGTGCTCTGATCTTAAAGGCAATTACTGGGTTCTTCTATCTTTTATATATCTGCATCCCAAATAACCTCTATATTGTATGTACAGGCTGATGAGTGTATATATTACATATGTGTATAATATATAACAATTTGTCCATATTAAACTTCGACACGTATCTATTATACACATTCACATAAATAAAAGTATTTCCCTGCCTCGCTGCACCCAGTTAGGTGCAGGGATGCAACGGTGCGGGAACGAGGAATCAAAGCCCTCTCGTACCAGAGCAAAGCGGGACGATACCGGGGATGTGCAGGGGATGCTGGCGTGTAAAACACGCCGGGGAAAACCACATCGGCTCCGGAGCAGCTTGGGACGGGGTGAGGGCCCCTTCCCGCACGCGGAGGACGGCGGCGCAGCGGAGACTGCGAGCGTCGAGTCGCCTTGGACGGCTGCAGACGGGCGATGCCCAGCGCTCGGTCCCCTGCTGCGCGGTACGTACAGCGTACGGCAGCGTCCCCGGGGCCTTGGCAAGGCACGGCGCTCACTGCGCGTGCACCAACAGCTCCGGAGCGGTACACACTGCTGCACGGTGCCGCTACGACGCTCAGTGCCGATAAATAGCAATTTGCACGTTTTTATTCCAGCCCATGCAGCGATTCTCAGCAACATGTCAGGAGAAACGCACAGGAGCTGGAACCCCTTCCGGCGACCCTCAAACACCAAATGCAACTGAAGTGGCTAAATAAAAAATGAAACGTAGATTAGCAGAATTATTGTTTTTGGGGGGTTTGTTTGTTTGTTTTCCAGTTCTTCGCTAGGCCGGATCTTTAGCTGGTATATGAAATATTACAATTTATTCCAGCTAAACATCTGTCCAGCAGCAGTAATATACAATATATGTATTTAAAATCACATTTCAACTAGCCCTTAGCCAGCACAAACAGGAAAATTCTCCATGAAGCCCAAACCTCCTCCCTGGGACCCCTCCCGGTGTCTCCAGCAAACCCTCGTCTGAGACGCGGCAGGTTCACACGCACGGTCGGCCCAACCGCCGGAGCAACGTCCGCGGCACGGAGGTGCGGACGCGAACGCGGAACGGCAGCCACCAAACACAGGAATTATTCTGCTGCTCGTGCCCCGTCTGCCCACCTGCCCACGCCGAGCGCTTTGCACAGACGCAGGCAGCGAGGACGGGGCCTCCGAGTGGGGCTCTGCCGCTCCGGCTGCTCGCCGTGGCCCCAGGCGATACAGAACCACGGATTTCTCCAGCCAAAAACACCCCTATTTTTCTCCAATGCGTGGCAGACGATGCATCATAGTATGAGACACCAAAAATATATTAGCCAGACTTTTGGAGACGCCTTGCACAGCCCGCTTGCCAGTGATTACCTTAAACCCATACTGACCTACCTCTTAGGCCACGTATTGCCAAGGGCTTTTTTAATAGATTATAGGTTGCCCTGGTAAGGAGCCTGGCAGCAGGGATCACCTCGCCCGTCCGGCTCCAAGGTCCTGACTGAGGTTGCCTGCAAGTTTGTCAAACCCGAAACGCTCGAGTCCCCCGTGCCCGCCGCACGCTGCAGGTCCCGCACGGCCCGGCTGCTCCCACCGTTCACGGAGACGCGGTCGAGCCGTCTTGCTCTGCCCGTAACACTTGAAAAAGTCACCTCCACTTCTCCCCGGTAATTTTTTTTTCCTGGTATATTAAACGTGGTTTTGTTTCCGACGGAAGAGGAGCCGATGACGGGGAGGCGAACGCGGCGCCGCACGTCGCTGCCGGCGGGAGCCTGTGCGCGGGGCGGTTTTACCGTCAGAAAGCAGAGCTGGGAATTTTGCCACGTTAAATTACAGGACCGCAGAGCCAGGAACGGGGTAATTCCTTAATGCTTCAACGTGAAGGAAAGAAACCATAACTCAATTAGAATATATACTTTGGGGAATTTTCTGGCACTCTACGCACTTGGGAAACCTGCCACCTACCCTGACCTTTCCGCTATAATTGCCTATGTCATCTTTAAGTAGCATTAATGTGGTCTGGATTTCACCCATCCTACGTGTTTACCGAGCATGTGGGTTTTTTTCTTTTACTTTCTCTACCAACCTACCTGCGTTCAGTGGACAAAAATACGTAATGAAATGAATGACACGCAATTTTCTTGCATTTGCTTTTGAGAACAGTAATGTAGATATAAAAATTCTATCTAGCACGTGTTTAGGTGCTCGATGCTTTGGATATACGCATTTCCTTTGAATTCAGTGTGACAACTTATGCATGAACTGAACCAAACGCCCGTGTTTCTGCAGGACTAAATCTAGAAGATTGGACTTTTCTGACTGCAAACGATGAATTCACTTAAAATCCACAGAACCATTTTTTATGCAAATCGAGCAAGGTACCGCATTATTTCTATACGTCTATGGTATAGTACGACGCTGCACACAGACGGGCTATAGCATCCTCACTGATGCATTCGGCGCTTGCTGACCTTTCCCGCGGCGCTGGGCAGAGCGGGCGCCCCGGCGGAGCACGCCGCAGCGCTGCGGGAGGGCGGCCGGCAGCCCCCGCGTCGGGGCTCCCGGCTGCATCGATCCCCGGCCGGCACCGCTCCGCGCGGCCCCGCCGGCGCTGTAATGAGCCGCTATTAAGGCCATCGATTTCCCGATTCCGATTGATAGCGAACAGGCCAAAGCTACACGTCAATATTTGCGTAACTAATACCCCAGAGCTAACAATTTTGACAAATGAAAACCTCAATAGACCCAGCAGTGCAAATGAATGGAAATTTAAAGACCACACCTCAGAATTTAAGTGAAACACTTAACGAACGAATACATAAGCCCCAGATTTCTGGAGAATTCTGGTTTTTGTTATAGAGGAAAAACAAGCACCGACCCTTGCTGAAGCGCGTCGTTTCCCGCGGCTCCGAGCATCCCGTCGCGGCGGGACCCGGGATGCCTCCGGGCTGCTCGGCTCCGGCGGGTCCTCCCCGCCGCTCTTCATTTTGCCCTTTTGGAAGCAGCTTTTCAATACGCAGCTATAAATTTTTTCTAAATGATTGAAGTCAGATAACTAATTACGTGATGGCTCTACAATCCCATTACCTTAACTGAGGCTGCTCTCCGGCTGATCCTCCAGCACGAGTAATCGCCATAAAGGAGTCAGTGCAATACGCAGCACTAACAGAGCACACAAGCCATTTTTATTTTTCAGGTGTCTTCAATTTTGAAGAAAATTTCCAGACTTAAAAGTTGTAAAAATAGCCATAAATTGCCCTGTGAGAGCGCCAAGGCGTTTGTCTGCATTTTTCACTTTCCGAATAGAAGCTGGCAAAACCTGAATATTTGATGGTGTCCTACAACTTGCTGGTACAAGTGAAAACATTTTCAAAGATGGCAAAAGTGCCAACTCGCAATCTAAAAAACAGGCTTTGAAAGGCATTGAAGTGAAGATTTTTTTAACATAACACTGAGGAAATGCACTGATTTACAGTACCGAGCCATGACAGGGAGCGTTTTGCTTTTGGGAGTAGCAGGGAAGGGAAGGGAACTTTCCACTTTTTAGGTAAGGTTTTAACAGTACCTTAGCTTTGATGTGCTTAAGCTTTACCCATCTTTACAGATGTAAAAGTAGAGCTTTAATTTTACCTGCTGTAATTATCGAAGTAAGGTTTAATGATTAAAATACTGGTTTCAAAACAATTCTAATACTTATCTACATGGGGTCCCATGTATGAACGTGAGTCATTCTTGGCTTTACCTCTCCAAAAAAAGGCATGGAAACAGGCAAACGCTGCTTCGCATTTTAACACAGAAGCAAAGCAAAAGGCTTTCACAGGTGATATAAGGGAAGTTCTGGTTTTTCTAATCCACTTTTCCTTCCAATACAGCTGCGTTGCCGTTTCCCTTTCGCCCTCGCACGGTTTTCTGTCCCACGGCTTTGCAGCAAACGTGTGAAACACGGGCAAAGCGCAGACACGCACTCCAGGATTACAGCAAAACCCTCCTCCTTTCAACTGAAGTATTTAGGTCCAAACATTGATAAAAGTGGCATTATTCAAACAGCACCATTTCATTTGCTTTTGGGTGAGCATGGCCGGGGCGGCCATGGTGAGCTTGGGGCGAGTGTCTGACACCCGTAGGGTACTTGACGTTGAAGGACACAAAAAATATACTGTATTTACGATGAAAGTTTACATTTCCCTTTTCTTTGCCGTTTGGATAATCACGGATAACAACGGCACGCACACATCTCAGTCCTCCTCGCGGATGCTCAAGAAGCGGCACAAGTACTTTTCCGACTTCTTTGAACCAGGACTGCAGAGAAAAATGGGTAGGGAATTAAGGTTTTTTAATTACAAATGCCTACATATTCATCTTCGGCAATTTTTTTCAAGCATTATGCCAGCAGATAAAAGATTTGTTTATGAGAGCTTAAAATACCATTAGATGCACAGGCACCAATTTTCTCCATGAATCCCACCCTTGCTACAAACCACTTTCCTGCCAGAGAGTTGAAACTTTTTAAAGGACCAGAGGGATCTGCAAGGCTGAAAATCCCGATGATGCTCAGACCCAAGTGTACTGCAGGCAGAGCTATCGCGAGGCTTCCTCGACAAACTGCCGCTCTGGCTATTGCATTTACTCCGTTCCCCTTTACCACTCCGTCTCCCAAGCGGTATTTTATAGCAGCAGCTGCAAACCCAGTAAGCAAACTCGGAGAAGCACGGTGCAAACGGCGACCTTAAGATTTTACCCTCGAAACGCTGTGCAACCTTTGCGAGCCGGCGGCGGGGACGGGCCGGAGCGCTCCCTCCTCGCGTGTCCCTAGCGAGGGCCCGCTCCGCTTTTCCGACCGCTACGCTGCCCTAACTATACAAAACTTTATGTTTTTATATTATCCTTGATTTGTTTCTGCTTACTTTTAATTACCAAATGTCAACGAGAAGATGAAGCAGGCGCACAAACAGATCAGAGCGCCGCAGCTGCCGGCGGGTCCCGCGCACACCTCCCTTAAAATCTGCCAGTGTGAACGCGATTTGGAAATCATGATTTTGACAAGAGAGTAAAAAAAATTATTCACAGGGAGGATAAAGCAGATTTTTTTGCAAATGCTTTAATCGTTCATTTTCCAAAGTTGCATCGTAAAATCCTCTGCAGTTGCAATACTGCGAGCAGTTAAATAATTCTGCATAAATATAGCACAACGCTTCAGCCGAGCTGCTCAACACATGCGGCAATAATTCGGCAACATTTCTCTATCTGAACTAAAGCACAAACTGCATGTCTTTCACGATATGCATACCGTATAATCTGGAGGCTTTACAGACGGAGTTCAGGTCATCGCCACAACAACGAACTTCACTAAAATTTACTGAACATAAAACCGTGACCTAAGGCAGTAACTAATGAACTTAAGGGCATCTTAATATATTTCCGTAGCAGTGAGTAAAGCACTTTAACTTATTACAGCTACGTGGCCTGACCTCATGCAATCGAACCCTTCTGTAGCAGATTCAACCAATGTTTTTAATATCAATTACGCTAAGGTATAATCTTTCCGCTTTACTAAAGATGTGTTAAGTGAAATAGCGCGCGCCCTGCATCGCTTTGCCATGGGTAAACTGCAGTGAGATTCGCTCTGCGAGGAGGCTTTTCCAACTGCTTAAAGTTGGGTATGAAAACAGGACTTACAGCTTGGGGTATATGGAGTATCTGTAGCTAAGGAGGCAGCACGCTCCCGCCGGCGGCTCATCTGAAGCAGCGAGGCCGAGCATTTGATGCTTCCAATATCTAATTAAACCGTCCTACCTGGGAAAACAGCGGGTTATTTGCACTATAGAGTAAAAAATGAGTTATGCGTAGAAGACCCTTTCTTGTGAATGTCTGATAATAATGTCATGGAAGCCGCTGCGACACGTCTTCCCCACAGTTTCCACCGATGCTCCAGACCTCGGCAGCCCGAGTGCCGCCTCCGCTCCCGGGCTGCAGCCGGGGAAAGGCCAGGAGGTGCTTGGGGAGTCCTGAGGCTCTCCCCAAACTAACCCAGCTACGCACAAGTTAGCTTTCTTTAAGTTTTTAAACTAGATTTACATTTCTATTTGCTATGAAACAGAAAGATAAAAGTTTTCAAAACAAACTGCTGCGTGCACTGATAGACACCCTACTTTACCTAAAGCCATAAAAGGAACTGGTTTAAAAGTCTGCTCAGGCTGCAGCAGTACATGGTGTCAGTTCTGCAAAGCACAATTTTCCTGCTCCGATTTAAATCCCGCTAATCCACATGCCCCAAAATGCAACCTGCGCCCTGCAGCACGGCTGCTGCGGGAGCGCTTCGAAACCCCAATCTTCCTCTAAGGTCAGGTCAAACCTGCAAGAAAGGTATCACCGGAGCAGCATGCACCTTCCAATAAATCCGTGAATAAAATATCAAAACCCTGCTTTATTTCTCTTTTTGAAAGACATCGCTCTGCTCGCACTGGCTGCTGCAGCGCGTCCGCCGTCCGCACGCCCTCCTTCCCCCGCCCACGTGGGCTCCACTTCCAAGCCTGCTCAAAATGATGTTTTCCAAGCATGTGCCACATGACTTGTTCATATAAATGGAGCAAATTAAACTGTCTCCACATATATCCTATCACATTTGTAGTCCTGATTTCTCTCCTTAACACGTGGCCAAGACACCGTATTATCTGCCTGCAGAGGTTGACCTCAGGATATTAGATTCTGCCACACAGCTCTCTTGTACTAAACCGAGGGGAAACACTTAATCACCCCTGCCTTTTCAGGAAAAAATCAACTTTAAATTTGCCATGATGAAAAATCAATAAACCAGTAATTGCTTGGCTTATCATTGCGTGGAGGAACAAATTGGGAAGCGAAGCTTAGCGTCCACACAGATTTCAGTGAAACACAGAGTTTCAGGATCACTAAGCCAGAAAAGGGAAAGGTCTCGCAGTGATAATTAAATCTACTCATGCTGATTTTCTGCCAAATTTATTTCCCCGGAGTATAGGAAAATGTTTCGCTGCTTACTAGCTGGGCATAACTAATCAATTGGACGTTGGGCCAACACACAAGAAGCAAAAATGCAAATGCCAGCACGAGGCACGGGGCGAAGAGGCGCCCCAGCGCAAGCGCTGCGCTCGCATTGATTTGGTTATTGATGGGTTGTGCAGGAGCAAACCTGATGCAGCTGCCTTCGGAAAACTTCCTTGCCCGTCGGCTGGTCCGGAGCTTCCCGCACGCGCCTCTGCGAGGGGCGGCATGCTGCTGCAGGGCGAGGATGCTCAGCAGCCTCCCCGGTCTCAACTCTCCACGCAGTCGTAGAAATAGTGTCATTTTAAACGGAAAAATTTGTAATATTGTTATGCACGCTGTAGCGAGACAAGCAATTCAAACATTTTGCAGTGGTACGATCCGCGTAGCTGAATGAATACCGACGGGGAGGGTTTGCCACTCGCAGCACGTTGCAGCCGTTTGCTCCCCAGCTATGGCCCTGCCACACCTCGGCTGCTCGGCATCGCCATGCCAGGCCGGGAGCCGCAGCCCAGCGCGCCAGGAAGCTCCCTGCAGGCCTGGGGTCACCTTCGGCCGGTGCCATGCGATAACGAGCAAAGGAAACCGCAGCGGAGCATCCTCCGCCACAAGCACTCGTGCAAAAGCAGCGCCTTCCCATGAGCAGAGCTGACCCCACGCAGCAGATCAGCACGGCTCCGGGGGAAGCACAAATGCAACCAAACGGGAAAACCCAAACGAGCAGGATGGAGCCTCCTCTCCCGCGCTTCGCTTTGCTGTTACAGCGAGTGATTTTGTGCGTGCGCCCTCCAGCCGGCTGCGGGGACGGCGGCAGCCCAGGGGCTCGGCAGCCCCGGCGGGGAATCGCTGCGGAGAACCGAGCACGTAATAAAATAGTTACGAGAATTCAAAAACCAGTCAGAATGGATTTTTCACTTTTTTCAGTTATGCAATAGTCTAACGACAATTTCGTGATCAAATGTTTAAATTCTTCCTGCTGCAAAAGAGCAAAAAAAAAAAAAAAAAAAAAAAAAAAAAAAAAAAAAAAAAAAAAAAAAAAAAAAGCAGCAGCAAATCTTATCTCATCTAAAGCACATGAAATAATTGCACCACTTTTTGTACAAATAAGGGAAAATGGGCCCGGGGTGGGAAATGGGAGACCCCAGACAGCACCATGGCCCTCCCGAAAACCAGCCCCGCAGGGAAGCAGGAACCACGACAAACACCAAAACGTGGCTTTTGCAATTGAAGCACTATCGACACAAGTGGGACAAACAATCCGGGCATAAAAACCTGTTGGGAATGCAAACTGCGCAAACACCGGTGCTTCCCACACCGCCCTCCGGCCTTGCTGGGCATCTTGCACGGACGTGGTATGCTTGAACACTTGTTAAACAAGTTAATAATTCCAGGGAAAATAAAGCATTTTATTCTGAATTGGTAGCGAATTTCTCAGATAAATGGATGACTTTCTTTAACAAACTTTAACAAACTTCTGTTCATTTTTGAGCACTAATGCCAAATCCCTGCAATCTTCCCAAAGACACCACGGGCCAGTTTTTGTAGCGTGTGCTCAGAAAGGGAAACGAAGCTTCCCGCCTGCTGCCACTGCAAACCACCACTGTTTCTAGCTCACTAACCATTTTTTCCTTCGCTTTTTCTTCCTCACTGATAGATCCTGACGTTACTGCACCAAGCTGCCGCTTGCAAAGCCGCTCTGCAGCCCTGGGAGCCTGGGAACCAAGGCAGTGCAATGCAAAAGAGTGCAAGTACCACCCCGTGGGCAAGGGACCGACCGCAGGGCCCGTGCCGACGGGCTGCCCGGGCGGCTGGCGCTGCAGTCCTCGGCGCGTTGCAGACACTACCATAGCTTTTAAAGATATAACTTACGTCTATATGCATGGGAAGTCTTGTTAGCACAAGGGAGGATTTTTAAAGGCACTTTGGTGCCTACTCTCTGCTGAAAGTTATCATAGCTGGATTTCTAAATCAAGCCCGAATCTTGGAAAACCACTCTGCTTGCAATATGGACACAATAAATTAGAGGGAATAGTGTTTTATTTTTGGATGCTGCATTAGATACGTCACCAAGCATCAGAGGAAMCACGGCGCCAGGGCAGCACAGGAATGCTCTCCTTCCAAATTTCAGCCTCCGCTGCCTGCATCCATCAGCATCCTGCAGGTGAGACGACCTCTCTCCTACCTAAGCGGCTATTTAAAGAGCTACACCGAGAGCTTAACACGCTCCTGATGCGGCTTAAACACAACCCAGGGACTTGCCACGCTGCCCAGCGTCCCCGCTGCCGGCGGCTGCCCCGGGCACGGCGGTGCTGCGGAGCATCGTCTGCCCCACGCCGGTGTCCAGAGCATCCCTGTGCCCAGTATAATAAGCTCTCATAGCGCAGCCACACAATGCAATTAGAAAATTAACATAAAAGCAAATATTCCCTTCAGCTGTAATGATCACCCAATAGTCTTTGAAGTAAAGAAAAAGCTTAGCATCCATTTTACCTTTTTTTTTTTAAAACATCATTAAACCAAAAGTTTGTTAAATGCAAACACCTCCAACCTCTTCCAAAGAGGGAAAGAAAGCCAACGGATTAGTTTGAATTTTTCAAAGCTAATTACGTTGTAGTTTAGACTTCTGTCAAGCACAGCAGGAGTTTCGCGCCGGGACCGCGAGCCGGGCAGCCGGTCAAGCCCGGCCGAACAGGCTCCCACCGCAGAGCCGAAGACGGCGACTTCACCCGCTGCTAGGTGTACGAGTTCGGGGATTTCTGGGTTTTTGGGGGGTGCTTTTGGTTTTTTTCTAAAGCACTCAGTACATGCAAATTCCTTTGGATGAACCTGATACTGCAAAACACTAATTTTTTTGAGTATCTTATAAAAAAACAGATGAAGGGAATCGATCACATGAATTTTTAATAAAGATTACATTAGAGTTTTGAAAGACACTTGCCATGCTTCATGGCAAGTCCCACAGTTCAGAGCTTATTAAAGACATCTAAATCTAGAAACAAACAGGGGGTGGGAAATCAAGTAAAAACGTAAAAACCCCATAAAACGGCGGCCACCTGACTCAGAACGGCACAATATGCTTCGTTTTCTCATCTACACATGAGGACCTAGAGAAGCCTGTCTGTGTAGGAAGCACAGAAAAGCTTTAGACTGCTGCCTTCAGAAATTATCTAGGCTTGAGTTAGGCCTCAGAAATTATTTAGGCTTTAGGCTCATATGTAGTAAGAAAATATATAGTAAGAAAATTGGAGAAGTTTGTAACCAGAGAAACAGCAACTACAGTCGCTGCCCAAGACCAGAGAGCAGCATGGAAACAGGGAGGATATCTTCTCCTAGTCCAAAAGTCCTGCTAACAGCCGGTTCCAAAATCAAATGAATTTGTAAAAAAATTTCCAAAAAACTCAGAGCCTTTGGAGCAGGCCCTAAAACATATATATGTATATATCAGACCGGCACCTGGGAGGCCAGGGAGATGCGAGCAGAGAGAGGCAGCAAAATCAAAGTTCCTTATCTTTACCTTGAAGTTCAACTCAATGCGCCCAGAGCTGGGAAGAAGGGGGATCGGCCCAAGGAGGCTTTCCAATAAGTTTAGAGAGATTGTAAAGAAAGATGATGTTTTGGAAAGAGTGGAGCAGACGACACAGTAAAATGGTAAACGCTTCTACGCTTTGCTTTCCTTATTTCCTTCCCTTCACTGCATTCCCGAGCAAGCTGTTACCTCTTCCCTTCTGCAAGACCTTTCCTGGTTTAAGGTTAGCCTAATGGTTTTATTGTCATATCACACCAGGACCTAAAAATACATCAATCTCTTAATATCTCCTTAAATTTTCAAGCTGTCCCAAAGAGCCTGACTTTACATCACTCTCCCCCACAAATGACACCCAGCCCTTAACCAAAATGACACTGATATTTGGGCACAACACTGACTTTCATAGCAAACGAATCTATCAAAAGGTCAGCTCTGAAAAATGCATGATCTCCTACAACGTTACACTGCCCTACAGAGCTGGGGTGTGTGTATTGGGTGGTCAAAGATCTGACGCAGCGCGGTGAACACCCGCTCAGCCCTGGGTAGGTAGCCAAGCGGTAAAGGGCCGGGAAAGTCAAGGAACACGCTTACCTGGAGACTGTTCAATTTTTTAAATAATAGTTACATCCTTAAAACTATCATCATTTGAGACGAACGAGCTGAAGATGTTCCCTGTAGTGACCAGTGTGACAACGCACATCCCAGAGTTAAACCACCGCGTCAGGGAAGGGACGACTTTCAGTATTTTTTTTAAACGTCTAAGTCAATGTTAAAACAATACACGTCACGGGAAGTGAAATGGTTCAGCGGTGCTGGAAGAGCAGCGGTGTTTCCTCGGAGGCAGGGAAGCCTATCGGAGCTGCCACGAGAACCGGGCAGGCTCCCTCGCATCGGCTTCGCGTTGGCTTTGTCGCACGGCTGAAAACGTCTCTTCCCGTTATTCAGTGAAACATAAGCAAAATACATTTGTTTTAATTATCCAGTCAATATCCATTAACGTCCCACCTGCTGTCCTGCAAAGGTAACAGCTCGGATGCTGCCAGGCTTCGATGCACAACATCTCCTGGAGAACCAGACCGCGCTCGCTGACACCACCCGACAAACCCGCGACCTGGTGAGCGCGTCAGCTTGATCAAGCAACGCAGCCAGCACACAAACCAACGGCACTGGCTGGTCTGAGCTCTTAACGTGGTTTCAAACTATTAGTCTGCTTCAGGGGCAATCTTAATTTTAAAATACGAAAAACTATGTGGTTAAAATTTCTTACGCATTCAGCAATTCTTGTTATTGCCGTAGGAACGTTACCTACCATTAACAGAAAGCGGTGGTGATCGAAAAGAGCACGAGCAGAAGACTGTCCACCACCTTTCCGGGAAATCACAGCCCCCATGGAACCTGGTCCCTCAAAAATGGGGTTTTCTGACTTACCCCATGTTTAGTTTGTTAGCAAAGAAAAACACTGCATTACCTTCTTCCTTTCTTTTCTTTGCTTCTTCTTCGCTCCTCTCTTTAGCCTTCAAAGCTTCATCTGCTTTAGCTAAAAAGAAAAGAAAAGAACTGTAACAACAAATTTTATAATCAGTTAACTTAATTTATGTCGCCAAACAACATTTCCTAGAGGGTAAAATCAGTTTCAGATTCATTTTTGCAGGTCCCAAAGTGAAGTCAGTGTGCATGTAAAAACACAATTCGGTTCTTAATGTATTTTCTTTAAAGGTATTACTACTGTCAAGACAACAGCATCAAGGGTATTAAGCAGGGTAACGTCTGTACACAATATTAGTTCAATACAAATCTCTGCATTCATTTTTTGTAAGTAAAACTTTTTAAAGAGTTTTTCCTTAAATACAAGTCTCCCCACCCTACTTGCCCCCAAACCAAACTGTAAAGAGGCAAATGCAGAGCATTTAAAAAAGATTTGCTACCATAGTGACCAATCCATAAGACCTTTTTTGCAGACAAAACAAAGCAAAATAATATTTTCAGGGATGCAGAGTAGCAGATTGCATTTAAAACATGAGCCAAATACTTGTTACTTAGTATTAAATTAGGTAGTATATTATTTTTTCTTCACTGCAAATCATAGCAGCAGCACTTTATTCATGTTATGACAGCATTTTCTAAAAAGAATCTTTTTCCCTCCAGAAACCTCTTCCCTTATTACTTAATTATCTACTAGTTGCTCCACTGCAGGGGCTTTCAAACACTTTACTACAGATGTTAAAGAAGATTAAAAATATACAGCACAGTAACAAGGGACTATCAATACACTCTGTAAATTAATTAAATTTCTGTTCTAGCACATCATTTATTCCGAAGCATTAATGTCTCAAAGGAGCCATTCTCTTTTATTGCCATCTCACTGCCTGATGAGTGAACTAAGTGAGAATAAGTCTCTAATAGCATTATACTTGATGAAATATTAAGTTTTAAAAAGTAACACCATGTTGAAAGGGAAAGAGCCAAAAAGAAACGGGATGCAGGATTCAGACCAGGCCTTCTCATGCGATAAAGTCACTGCAAATGGCGGTACAAATAACAAATGCTTCCTCGGTTTTGCATGTGCTTAGTTTTACCACCTACTGAACGAACCAGTAATTTAGGAATGCAAAATTCAGGAGCTGAGCTTGAAGAAAGCGAGTACCCCGTGACGAGGCCTGTCGGGCCCCGATGCCTCTCGCGGTCGGTAGCTACACCTTCTTTAAACGTACCACTCACTTAAAGGGTGGTGGTACAGAAGCGCAGAACTAATTACACAGACATCTGTTTCCATTTACATGCTTTTATATATATTTACACTACATTTAAAGTCATGAAATATTAAAACTTTTCTGCCAGGGAACATCATTACAAGAATGTATTAAATTAGATAATAAAAACAAACTGCTAGCAACTCCAAAGACTTTTACTTCATTTACACTTTATTCTCCCCGGTAGAAGGACAAGGATAATAGAAATCCCATTTAAATTCAATTTTGGTTATGTGTGTAATTGTAGATATACCCCTTGAGTCATGTAAAACGCTCAGCTTATGTTTCTTTCAAATTATCCCGCTCAGCTTCCCATTCTGCTCCTTACAACTGTCTTCAGCATGTATTAGCAGGGCTCATTAGGCTGGAATTTAATAATGCAAACATCAGGTGCATTTCAAGAACCTCCATTATCAGCACAAGATGGATTGCTTATATAGCTCTTGGGCCAACTGGGCACAATTTAGATTCAATAAACTACCAGGCCTAAATTTGATTTATCTGCTCCACTACGCTACTCTGCTCTTCAGCGCGCTGTGCCGCTGCGGAGGAGCAGCCCGCTACCCGCCGCGGCTTCCTCGGTGCTCGGGGATGCTGACTCCAGCCCCGCTTCCCAGCCCCGGCAGCCCTTTCCTGGCCTGGGCGAGCACGTGGACACTGCAGCAATTCGCCAAGGGTCGCGAGGACGACTCTCTACCCAAAATTGCTCATTAGCAACAATTTAACTTGGCCCATAAATCTGGAGAGCAGCAGGTCTCTGGGGTGTGGGGCACGGGCCATCACAACCAACAGAAGTTGCTGAAGCCATGTGTTGCTTTAAGAATTTAATGTTAATGATTCCGTTAAAATATTTTAAATTCTGTATCATACTTCACTTGCAAAGCACCGTTACAAACTCTCATTTATTTTGATTAATTCGAGTTGCGATTAAACAAAATTAAAAGATTATGGCAACATGGATACAGCCTGACGACATCTAAAGGACCTGGTATTGGGAAGAAGAATCGGCTCTTCTGCAACGCGCTCTCCTCCAGCCGGAGAAGGACACGCGCCGCTCATCGCCGGAGGAGACCGAAGGCGGACTCGCGCAGAGCCCCGGGCTCCATTGATCCGGAAGCCGGAGCGCGGAGGCTGCTCCGAGGCTGGGCTTCCTGCACGGCTAAGCAGCCAGCGCGACCCGAGTCTGCCTGCTTACCCAGCTCTCTAAAAGGCAAAATAAATAAATAAAGAGGTGCTCGAGGCTGCAGCATTTAAGAGCTCATTGAACCCCAGATAAAATTGCAATTCTATTGATTTTTTTCTCCTCTCTGAAGGATGGGAAAATGACACACGGAAGATGATTCAGATGTTTGCTTACACTAAAATAATAAAGTTTGGAAATGCAGATAGTCGCTAGCAAGTGCACAGGGGCAGAGCAAGCCGAAAGGCAGCTATTCCTACAGGTTTTCAGGCGTCGCTCTGGGAAGGACTGCTTGTCCCGCCGAGCTGGACGCGGTGCCTCGCTGGGCTGGCGGCGGCACTCACGCGAGGTGGTTCCCCAGGGCCACAACCACGGCGATGAGCCCCGTCTACTCCTTCGGCTTGTTTTAACCCTCGCGATTCAGGTCTAGGATGCCGGCTGGTCTTTGGCTTACTTTGAAAAGTGGGGGAAGAAAGAGGAGGAAAAAAAGAAAGCGATTGAGTATACTCCCCAGTTTGGGCAAGGGAGGGGGCGGATGTTTGCGGGTCGCCTTGACGTTATCTACAGGTTGTCTCTAGAGGTCTTGGAGATGAAAAGAGACAGCAGAGATGAAATGCAAGAACAAAAAAAGAGGAATTTGGGAGCTGTGGAGAAACATTGGGCCATAACGCAAGCTGGCAAAAATCAACATCGCTTTAACACCTTCTCCTGTAGATCCCACGAATTATCTCATACTTTCTCGCTAAGATTTTCAGGTTTATGGTCACATATTCTGCTATTTAGGGAGACGATCTGCTTAGGTACCAAGCATTCATTCATATAGGCTCTCAGACTCCTGTCTGTGTTTCCATCCAAACTTTATATAGTTCCCTGGATTTTCCCTTCATTTCTTTTTCCTTAACTAATTCTGTAACTTCAGAGTCCTCTTCCCTCTACACCCTTCTTCTTCCATAAAAAAGAAACACGGTCTCCGCAGGCCACTTCTCAGAAATACCCCCTCACTTCAGAAACTTGATGAAAGTATTTTTCAACAAACTACAAGCATTTGATAATCTATGTCCCTCTGAAATTGTGCGGCATGTTTTCCGTGTTCCTACAAGCTGATCATTTTTTTAGCCACAAATAAAAACCACGACAGGAAAGAGCAACTAGAAGAAAGAACAGAAAGAAAAGCAGTTCATGAAATTTATTCTAATATTAGAAAAGGTCTAGAATAAACAATCTTTTGGGTTTTGAAAAATACTCTAAGCTGAAAACCAAGATGATGATCCTGATTCCTTACCAAAATTTTATGACTTGACATTTAACAGTTGCACCTCTACTTGCTGCCTTATCTCTTCCAAGCTTCACCCAGTGCCCACCGAAATGGCCCATGGTCTTTCCCTATAACTACTTTAACTTTGCAGTTTGCACAAGTAGTTGTGCAAACAGCCATACTGATAATGACTGACAACAAGAAAGTGAAAAATAAGAAAGTGAAAAATACCTTACAGGGTCCAGGCAAGCCTCGAGAGAAACCTGGGATGCCTCGGAAACGCTCGCCTCTACTACCGACTGCCCCGGTGCCCGAATGCAGTTTTAAACACGCAACATTGTTCAGCCGGCGAAGTTAAGGGCATCCCCATGGATAGCAGCTGCACTGGAATTAAAGCTTCTGGTCCAAAGGCCTCACTACTAGGATTAACGAAAGAGCACGGTTAACCCTGAGAGCTGGCCGGTTTTCAAGGTGGGGGAAAAAACTTCTCTGAGCAGGGAGCGAAGCACCTTTCCTACTCCCTTTTAAAGCTGAAATTCTCCTGCTTATGAAACAGAAACGAGATAAACAATTCCAAATTGTCCAGCTTCGCGAGAGTGCAAAAACCAAACTACTAATGGTGAAGTGCCAATTAATAAATTAATAATTGGAACAAGTTTCTAAATGCAAACACATGCAGCTTCAGCCGAACTCTGAAATGCTAACGACACCCTGGGGCTTCTTTCCATCCTCGGCTTCTCTAAATAATTTCCAAACTACTTTTGGAAATAATTTCCAAACTATGACTTCTGCAAGCAGTTTTGGTGCAACTGCTGCCAGGCTTCAGCGTGAGCGGCAGGAACCTGGCAGATGGTTCATGCTCGCGCCGTCCTGGCCACGCGCAGGGAAAGCAGAAGCAGCGCGGGATTAGAGGACCTGCTCGCGGGGCGACGGGGCAGCGGCCCGGCCGGCAGCACGGCTCCCCACGGGCCATGCGCCAGGCGTTGCAAGGGCCAAGCGAAGACTGCCAGCCTTGGAAAACACCATGCGCTCAATAAACGTGACCTCAAGCTGTTTTCTTTGCCTCACGCTACGTACTGACATTAAAAAAAAAAAAAACCACTAAAATATCTAAAACATCTGCTTTGTTGGTCATTTAGCCCTGCCGACACCATTAACTTCATAGCTAGTTCATACGGCACCAGGAGCCCGGTGCCGCCTTAGCTTTCCACGAAGATTTACAAAAGCGTGCTGCAAAAATCGATAGATTCTGCATTAAAATAGGACGTCTTCCTGCACGACATGGCTAGCGGGAAGGGCTGCAACAACCGCTTCTCAGACCACATATGATAAAAACAACAGAGGAAAGTAGTTTTTCAGGAAACACAAGAGAAAACAAACAATTTTCACAAAAATCTGTCTTCTAAATGGCATACGTGATGTAGGCAGCCCGTCTCAGCGTGAGAACGGGTAAAATCGGTGATTATCGATGCCTTTGCAAAGATGCTAGGGATGGAAGTCAGCCCTGCAAGAAACACGTCTCACGACAGCCTCCGAGATGAGAAGAAATGCTACAGACTACGTACGGTTGTTTTCTTTGAAATACTGAATGAGTAAAGATGGAAAATTAAAGACAGCAGAAGTTAACTTTAAAATCACAGTTGTTTCTCTTCATATATTTCGTAATACAGCCAAAGGTGGTGTTTTTCCCTAGACCTCCACAAGGAGCTCATCACCCGTGACCATAGCGTTCACCTGCGAGAACATTTTTGTACATGAGACTACAGAGCTGTTCGCCCGTGTGCGGCTACTGCTCCCAGCCGTGACTCCTCAAAACGTCAAAAATATATGCTATACGTTTTCAGAAAAAAACCCCAAACTCAAGAAAAACACGAGGACATTGCATCCAAAACGTAGCCAAGGAATCGCCAGTGCTAACCCGAAACACTTTAACCAGTCTTTTTTTTTTTTTTTTTTTTTTAAAMAMAAAMATTTTTGCACTCATAAAATATTCAGTCAACTCACATATAAAAATACAAGTATAATCCATTATTAATTTACAAGGCCTTATTTAATTTACATGCTATTTTTCTCTAGTACATTACATTTATCAAGGCTTGTGGAAATCTCCCCTGCTGAATATTCATACGCTGACAAGTGAAGTTATCTATTATACATCCAACGCATTCGGCCACAAATCCACCGAAAGCGCCGCTCCCGATGTTTTATCAGACCGCAGCGGCGAAAGGGAGCAGAGGGCTGTCAGCTCAGAAGCAGAAGCAGCAACACCATGCATGTTTTGATGGCACCAGATTCATGCCATTTTTCTTCGTTTGGTCTTTTTAGTCTATGCTAAAATAGTATTTCCTAAAAATCCCTAAATTCCCGAAGAGTTGGGCGTGTGGCGTGCCCCACCGCGAGCATCCCTGCTCCGACGGCCTGGGGAGCTCTCTGCTGCCGCCTCCCCTTTCCAGGGATGCCCTTTTCCAGCCATCCTCCCGTCCCAGCACGTTAGGCATCGCGTCCGATAGACGATGCACCCAGCATCGCGCGAACAAAGACTTTCGGAAGAGCCTAAGCGAACCCCAAACGCCCTCTTCCTCTTGGTCCCATACCTAGCGCAACCAACACATCTGCAAAAATGAACCTCGTTTAACACCAACCAGGCAATTTCCCTACTTCCACTTTTTAATGGTTACAATCCAACGACACCGGGAGCAAGGGCCGTCGGCAAGGCCAGGGCACCACCGCAGGGGAAGCTCCCGCAGAGCCGCCGGGACCGGCCCCCGAGGCTTCCCGCGCCCTGCTGCCTGCCCGCCTCTCTCATCCCTTAATCCTTATTTTCATCACTTTGCTTAAAATATTGATAAGCAGTTCTGCCGCCGAACCTGTGTCGCGGTCTCTCAGGCTGCCAGGGCCCGTTCCCTCCTCGCTCAGCGTTCATCCTTCCTCCGCAAATCCGCCTTTGGAGGAGTCGTTAGGTGGGGACGTAGCCCGAGGTGCCATCACCGATTCCCTTTGAAGGGTGGCATGGTGCCGGCGAGGATGAGGGCGAGGATGAAGATGAGGATGGTGGGGCCCCCCAGGCACTCAGCCCGGTGCACGGACGACGGAAAGGCAGGGCCCCCTTCGGCTTTAAAACTGATTCTGTGGTCAAAACAATTAAGACGATAACAAACATGTTTTGCGATATTATTTTTAGCCCTTGCCGATATTAGGTTTTTTTTAAGCTATTTTCCCAGTTCACGTTTCAGAAACGCAGCCGTTAAAGCACAGGCACGTAAACCCCGAACGGAGCAGCACGGTATTTTACGGTGCTGAAGGGCGATGTGCATTTCCTCTGCTAAGGAAATAACTAGTTTACTTTTTTCTCCCCCCCCTCTTTTTTTTTTAATTACAGGACCAGCTAGCCTCGCTGTCTCGCTTGCTGAGCTGTCTCTAAAACGTGGCCAAATGAAATGATGCGCTGGGACGCTGCACCAAACTACAGCACGCTTCACCCGCGATGCAAAATCGCTCACAGCGCATGAAACGAAGCTCCAAAATCAAATGCATTGCGTTTATTGCCCCTTTCTCCCATTATAAATAAGCCATTACAACGGCCACACTGTGGCCACAATGACATTTTCCAAGGTGAGACGGCAGCAATGCCAGCGCAAGGGACGGGCGTCCACAGAAATCACACAAAAAGCCTATGGTCCCCATGCAGCATTTCTTAACGGGTGTAAGGCTTTCAAGCTGGAGGTACTTTGAGGAAAACTAATCTGCATTTAATGAAACAAAATCAAGTTCTTTCTTGAATTTAAGTATGAAAGTCAAAAGAATAGTAAATTTTCATTTTTATGTGATTACTACTATGAAAACAGCAGTATCGTTGGTAAACTTCTCACAGCCCCCATCACTCTCCTTCCCAAATACTCCTGTTGTCCTAGTGCAAAATTAAGGGCCAGATCCTCAACGAATTCAAGCTTCACCAGAGCTAAGCAAATTTACTCCAGCCGAGGATCTGGCGCTAAATACTTAGAATAATAATAATAAAGCGGACTTAATAAGCAGATCTCGGCTAGGTACATTCATCTATTATTTAGCGCATTTCTAATTTCTTTCTTTCTCACGCGCTGTTTCCCACACAAGTCTGATAAAAAATTCAACTGAAATGTGTTTTAACACTGAGGATTAATTGGCTCAAATTGCTTCCGTGGCTCCTGCCTCACTGCAGTGGATGCTATTAAATATTGCAGAGATTTCCTTCCACCGCCGAAAAGGCTGCGTATTACCAGCTCCGGCACTTTGCAGACAGCTAGCGTTGCACCCAAGCCCTCACCTCCCAAACTGCAAATGAGCCACGAAGATACCGTAATTGGATGCAATTCTTGTCTTCTCTGGTATTTAGGCACAGAGAGAAAATTATTTCTTAGAATAAACTCATAATTTCCATGGGAAAGAAATGTTTTAATGGCATCTTCTAGCTGAGTTACTTTCTTTGGGGAATGGGAGAGGATAGAAGAGCTTGGTAAGGGAAAAGGACAGCGTCGAGCTAGCAATTACCCCAATCTGCAGAAAAGGATCTACGCTAAAAGAAACACTGAAGTCTGGAAGAGAAAAAAAATTCCACATATAAAAATCGAGGACTCCTAAAAAGGAGGACTTGCACGCTCCACATGTCTCACTGATGGTCGTCTCTGTTTCCCGGACACAGAAAAATACTTGTACGCGTGCATTTGCTGACCATCATCGCAGGAACCGCAAGCTGCCGTAGCAGAGGGCTCAGTTCTGCTACTCCCATCGCTGCTGGATTTCAGTGGGGGCCCACTGGATCCTTAGGGCTTTCTTTTCGATATCTAGGAACCTCATAAAAAATAACATCCCTGTGTTGATCACAGATACGAGGAGGGTGCATATTACTAGGGAGACACCTGATGAACCTCCGTCTGGAAAGGGGCCTGCAGAAAATGAGGAAACCAAGGGGAAAAAGGCATCGAAATGCACCTAGCGTATTTCCAACTGGAAGGACTCACACGCATTCAACATAATGAAAGCCACTGCTGGAAAGGCCCAACATTTGTCCCATGTCAGTCTCGGAAAGGGGGAGCCATTTTCCAAGCAGGTGCCAAGCACCCCAAGGAAGTCCACGTTTTTGAGAGCGGCGAGGGAAGAGTTTCGGAAATCCTGCAGAGCGGCCAACATAACACAGCAAGCTGCTTCAAAACAAGGAAACCTTAACGGCAAAGAAGCCGTCTTGAAATTAGACATTATAGCACAGTTATTGATAAAAGAAAACCAAAAGTGAAGCTAAGAAAAAGGCACACGTGGGTAAAGCAAACTCTCTATGCTAGAGCACAAGGTCGCAGAATGTAGGTAACGCACTACTGCCGTTTTCCCAGTAATAAACGCAGATGAGTTATGTATACGTTACGTTAATATCTTCTTAGCTCGTAAGAAGCATATAGTATCAGCCTCCTCCCCTCTTCTTAACCTCACTTTCCTTGGCAAGCGCCGCGGGGAGCTGGCTAGCCAGCCCCAAAGTGGGTGCACTGAGCAAAGAGGAGGGAGGTGCCGAGCTGCTGCCTGGGGGAGGGAGCAACACGCCTTCTCCCACCACCCAACGCCTAGAAAATAACATTGCCGTATTATACAAATTATCAGGTAAATTAATGCCTGTTATTAGGATGAGAACTTCGAAAAACAGACTTAAAAATACGGAAGAACACTAACTCCTATTTGTAAGGAGGTGGTTCTTTATGGAAATTTGGGGCAATCTCTACTCACCACTTCACAGAAGAAACAAATAATGAAAGATAAAAAAAGTCAGTTACTATTTTTAAAAAAAGTATCGGTGAAATGAAAATACTAATTATAAAAATTACAAGGTGTTAGAACTTTTTTTTTTCCTATAACTCCTAGCTGAATAAGTCAGAAACGTGAAAGCTATAATATTAATTAAAAACGGCTATGCACCGTACATTTGTAAATCTGTTATTTTTTAACAGCTGTCAGTGGACAATGATCAGCTGTGCAGGCAAAGATTCTCTTTTCTAATGCTTGGGTGGATCCTAACGCACTTTTGCATAGTTTGCTTTAAAAATAAACTTTGAGATTGCTCTGAAATCACTCCGAAATAAGGAAAGGTGTGCAAGACCACAAAACGTAACTCTGAAACCTCACTGCTAAGACAAAAAAGACAGCTACAATCTCGATGCAACAAATGCTTTTAAAATCATCACACAAATCATGGAAGTTTCGTTTGGGGTTGTTTAGTTAGTTATTTACGGGCCTCCTGTCTTCCTTACACAGCTCAATAACACCACTGCAGGTGACTGCAGCACTACCAGGAACCGGCCCTGGCTTTTGAGAACACAAAGGTTGGAGGCATTCGGAGCTGTCATAAACATGCGTCTCTTCCTGAGCTGAAAGCTTGATGTGAAAATCAATTAAAACCAAAAGCCAAAACATATTATTCTCCAAGCTACATAGCAGTTTCCATAAACCCAAGAATCTCATTGCTTTCAAAACAAATTAGCTTAGCCTTGTAACCTTCCCAAGCCGGACGGCTCGGAGGACACTTTCAGAGGAACCCGTGGAGACCCCGGGAAGGGGGGGATTCGGCACCACGGCCCTGCTGCACGGCCGAGCTCTGCGATCCACGGCCGTGCCCCGTCCTTGTCTTCTCCTCCCCAGGACCGTTCAGCCGGGGTGGGACCTGCCAACCGCTCAGGTCCAATGACCTGCTGTGTTTGGAGGAAAAATTAGCTTTACGTTCTATTAACCACGCGTTTACAAGAAAAAAAAGCTGCTAATCCATATCATTTCAGAAATAAATGATGTTATTCTGAAAAACAATACTTATTTGCTTAAAATGTAATTAATCACCAATAAAAGTATTTAAATCATTTCTGGAAAAACAGAACTGGCAATGCATTTCAAATACAAATGTCCTTTTAGGCTGTATATTGAGAATGACAGCTGGCATTTTTTCTGGGGTTAATAGCAGAATTTAGCCTGACAGCTTGTCAGCAAACTTGAAAAACTCCGTCACAAAACTTAGATTCAGAATGAACCCCTCTTTCATCTGCCAATTTAAAAATGTCAGGAATCACCATGTTAGGTGAAAATCAAGTAGATGACAACTAATCTGGCTACCCAAAGGGAGTACTCAGCCACGGAGTGCTTAAAGGATCACAAAACAACACGCAAAAGAGCCGAACCATCCGAGAGGACTTGGTAAGGGAGCTGCAAATTTTCCCCCGTGCTGGGGAACCGGACGGGAACGTCACGCACAAGGACGCGGCAGTGGCTCCTCTTGGCAATGCTGCCGTCAGACCCATCTACGCAACCGCGCTAGAAAGTCCCCCTGGCTTGACAGCTTCACATGAGACCTCACAGGAGCTCTTTCAAATAAACCTTCATAATTTGTGGTTGAGGAGATTCTTGAGACAGAGAAGTACATTATACAACATACACATGTGTACGTTACCAGAGCAAGCACAGCAGTTCTTCCTGGTTCATCCCAGCAAACAGTGAAAAACATCAGTTTTGAAACAGTATTGAACAGCTGGCGACAACTCCTGTTCATGAACTATGCATAAAGATATTCCACGTGTGGGTACCGGGTTCACCAGTTTATTTCCCAAAATTTGCTTCTGGGCACTGGCCCACGGCTATTGCTTAATGGCCATGAGCCTTTTCTGTTAAAGAGTAGTCTCTGGCCACTTAACTACGCTCGGAAGTACCAACGAGCACAGTAAGATCTCTTGCACCACACTGTCCAAGTAACAACAAATTGCAAAGATGACCATCCAGACCCATTTCCCTGGTCTTACCGCTGCTATGAAGACACTGATTCATAGATCAGGTGCAGCCAAAAGGGACTTGACAAGGGAAAGCATCCACGACCGACCCCAGTTAAGGCAGCCAGTTGAGTCTGACCCTACGGCATGTAAAACGGTCCCACACATGGTCCCAAACGGCTGCTGGAGGCACCACCTACTCGGCAGAAAATGCTTGTGGGTTCTTCCCGGATGGACAAAAACGGACAAGCTTTATAGCTGCTCTGTGTCTCGCTCTTTCAACGGGACCACTCACTAGCAGAAGGGAATATTTGGATTTCCTTCTGTTTTGAAGAACAAAACTACTAATATTCAAAAGAAGAAACTTGAATACGTCTCAAAGACGACGGCTGATCATGTGCAAATTTACCGCTTTCTCCCTTGCACAATGATCTCTGGAAGATCATCATCATTATTTATCATTTATACTGTATCTTTTCTGAAGTCACAGGCATTTTTAAAAGAATTAAAATTAATTTTTAATTAGATTTTTTAATGTAGAACTTTGCCTCCAAACAGCTAGATAGAAACTGTGCCCCAAATGATGAAGATAATGCTTCGTTTAACAGGTTCTGCATCTGCAAAATTATGCCAGCAAGCCAAGGCTGGAGTAAACCACAACTGCCTCCCGCACGGAGAACGTGCCGCCCGACTCCGACTGTCCGAACCCTTGCTTCATCGACAGCGCTCAGGCACGTGCCTACATCTAAGCGTACAAGGGGTCCGTCCACCTGAGTTCACTGGGACTATTCAGCCATGCTTAGAAGTTAAGCAGCTTCTTAAACGTCCTGAATAACGGAAAAAAAGGTGTTAGACAAAAATACCATCTGTAGTAAGAAAAAGGAGGGAGAACAGTTTTCCTGCACTGAAAGTTTTGCAGGAAAAAGGGATACGGTGCATGTACATAGCGCTGTATTACATATTATTTATATCTAATATAGCCACATCAAAATGAATTAAGTCCAAACCACAAAGTTACAGTTGTAGTTACAATTGCAGAAGTACAATACATTGCAAACGTGATAAAGAACGGAGAACAAGTAATGTAGGCATAACGTTTTGGGAACCTGGAAGCATTTTAGAGGATTTCCCAAGAAAGAAGGAACTTTGTTCATGATACACTCACAGTAATTTTCCATTTGTACCACGATATCGATGAAAAATCTTCGTGAAGCAACGGAAAACAAAAAGATCAAAAAACTCACGGTATTTTTTAAGGAAGCAAACAACAGCACGTTGATGAAATAGGAAGCTAAAAACGTACTGCAGCCCAGGAAACACCAAGACATAAGTCGTCTAAAGTGTTATCATCCACCAGCGCTAACGTGAGAGCCCGACGAAGGACCCGCGCGGGGCCCTGCGGGCCAGGACGGGAAGCGCTGCAACGCTTCCGGACCCGGGCGCGGAAAACCAGCAGGATTTACTGTGCGTTAACTGCAAAATCATGAGACAGGCATCCAAAGGAACCTGACATCTGGCACCAAAAGGGGGAGTGTGTGTCAAGGAAAGATTTGTGCGCAAGACTTATTGCTGATGCCAACGCACACTCAATTACACTTCTGATAGCCTTGAAAGCGGAATACACAAAACCCAGCCAAACGCGTAGTTCTGCATTAGAGTAAAGATCTCATTCTGATAGAAAAAAATTATGGGAAACTATACATTTTCAGCTTGTATCATTAACTACTATAATCATTTAGTGTACGCAGCATTATTAAATATTCCCCCAGGATAAAAGGGGTAAATATATTGCTTAAAAATTCAGTGGCTGACTGTAAAGTTTCATTGCAGATTAACTGATGAAGATGAAGAAATGCTGCTGAAAACAAACAATTTATCTTCACTACACACAGCAGATCGCTCTTGGAACTACGCCAAAAGCTATGTGGGTTTGAATTCAATAGCTACATTAAGAGAAAACTACACCCGTACTACACGCCACTCTGAACACCACTGAGTAAACAGTTTGCTGCAGCACTGGTTAAATAATTCAAAAAAGAATTCTGGATATCAAACATTTTCCTGAAGTATTGTGTGTCTTAATGCATTGCAAATAAATGCTTGTTTTTAAAAAGTATCTATTAATATCCATTAGAGTAAGCGGGAAAATCGAAAAATCAAAGACTGGAAACCAACAAGGGCTGGTTTCCCAGAGAGGATTTCAGAAAGATTTGTCATCAGCCAGGAAGCCACCTCCAAGGGCATGCATCTCATAATATACACATGCATTTCCACTCGCTCATCTGCAGCCTTGAGAGGCTCCAACTGGCTCTCGTAAGTCTGCACAGCATAATTTTAGTACAGACATGTGCATCTATATATTTGTATAGAGCTATAACAAAGTAATAAATAAACAGCATTATTCAACAGCAGAAATTCCGTAAACTTTCCCCAATTAGATTTCTGTTCCAGGTAGCTTGGACTTCTGAGCAGAATACTCTGCAAAGTCTGCCGCTGCAGTTTATTTTAAGACTGTACTGCACACATTATTAGAAAATGTAAATGATCTGAAATATTACAAGCTCAGTAAATGTTTAATGGCCTATAACTGTAACAGCGAGCAAAGGGACTGCCCGTCACAGACCTTGCTGAATCGATGGCAGTGCACCTCTGCTGAGGCCAGCCATCCATCACGTGTCAGGAAGACCGCTATTCGCAGCTCGCACGTGAACCTGCGCGACGCCCGCGTGCCTTCGGTACAAAATACACTGCGTTGGCTGAAGGTCTAACGATCGTGTTCATTCACGCTCCTTAATTGCGTTCCTCAATAGACCCGCGACAGCTTCTGCTTAGGGCTAGAACGCAGGAATCGCGTCTGGTTAAAGCTCCGGCTGACCTCCTAGGTAAACCGGAGACCGAGGCGATGTCTGCAAAGGCAAACAACGACGAGGAGCGAGTCTGTGAAGCAGAAGAGCTGGTCACAGGGCCCAGCGCCCACGCTGTACAGCTTTCAAGGGTTACTGCTTCCGACTAGCTAGACCAGAACCAGTCCACGTGAACTATGCAGCCGTCGGCGGCTTGGGCAGGAGCACGTCCTCCTTTGAAAGGAGTTCAGCCCACCTGCTTCAAGACTCTAATGGAAGCATAATGAAGTGCAATTAATGGGGAGAACTAAGATCACTTTAAAAGCACCTTCCTGGTTCCCCCTACAACGCTAAAGCAGACAGCACGCCCTCATCCAAAACATGCTTTCCTGCTCCGGGGTTAATTTTGGGAGGTAGCTCCAGCTCAGCATGTAATCTGCATGTTAAAGCTAAACCTCAGAGAAGCTGTGACAAAAGCCACAGGAACGAACATTTATTTGGGAAACAGCACTACAGAAAATCAGGGTGAAGTAATAGTTCTAAGGACTGAAAAGCACACACTTAGAGCTGACATTTATATGTACAGATATGCAGCTATAGATACATATATCTCCAGGAACCAGCCACTGAAGTTTCTCTCAACAACTCTTCAGAGACAGCTTTATTTAGAAATAATAGCTCAATTGCCTTAAAGACCAAGCTCAACAGCTCTTCCTCTGTTAGATGTGGCGTAAAATATTAAATAAAAACATCTAAAAAACCAAAGATGAAAAACTAACAGAACTTTAGGCAGCTATACTAGCACATGATCTTAAATTTGGGGAAATCAGAAGTCTTCCTGCCTGCATCTCACACTAGCAGGCCAATTGCTGGATATTTAATGGAAATAGTGTACGACTTGTTTTCTTCCCCAGGATTACAAAAGCGGGAGACTTTATAGAGACACATTAGAATACACCAACAGCCTTGCCTTAGTATTTTCTGGGAAAGTTTACCTATAAAGAGATAAAAAGAAGGTGTTTCAAGCACAGAATTTGTCTCACAGGCATCCTGCAGCCAGGAACAAACCAGACTAACACGATCCCGGCACGACTTGCTTCTTTTCTGGTCTAGGTGTACGACGCAAAGCCGTGCTTCAGGCCTGGATTCTCCTTACCTTTGCAGGGCCAGTCTGTACCAAAAGATTTAAAAAGTATTGTTTATTACGGACAGTTAGCAAGATTAAAGGTCAGACATACAATTACACAGACATAACTAAAAGAAAAAGCAGAATTTTCCTTTTTGACATCTATCATGGATATTCTAGACTCTTTAAAAAAGCACACAGAAAGATTAGACTAAAAGAAAGAAAGACAGACTAATGCTGAAGGACCATAATAAGGGCAAAATACTTATTTTTCCTAAGAACCGTTATTCTCAGATCTATGGAAAAAGACGTAAAGGGTTTTCTTCTTTCTAGGAATTTTCAACTCCTCCTTTAGAAAATATACGGTAAGTTAAGACACGGTGCATCCTAATAATTAAAGTTCTTGCTTTAAATCTATTACTATGCTCTTATTAACTTCAAAAATTTAATAAAAACTGCAAACCGAACTCTCAAACTCACGGCGGAATTTTCTGCAAAGCTCATTCTCCGTGTTTGAATGTCACGTGCCACAAAGCGCAAGGCTTTTGGACACAGTTTTGAACACGGATTATGGAAGTCTCTTCTGAAACGAAACATCCTGTGCTGGAAAAGGCAGCCGGCAAGGCGCACCCCTCTGCAAACACCCCCTGCAAACCCCAGGAGAGCGGGGTCCAACCTCAGCCCGGTGCGACAGCAAATACAACATTAACATGAGACAAACAAGAGCGAAACCCTCCCACGGGTACCCTGGAGCTGACGCAGCGCTGTCCTGCGTGCCGCAAGGACGCCTGCAGAGCTGCGCCCGGCCCCATGCACCATTATTCCGTGATTATTTAAAAACTCTCGTTCATATGTTGCAACCAGAGCAATAAATATCTCTGAAAAATACATTTAACTGCTTTAATTACTGTTTTGTTGCACTATTTGATTTTGAGTCCTTTGAATGGGCTAAAATCAATAACGAGCAGGATAGACTAGTTTTGAGTCAATGCGATAAAAATAGGTAAGGAAGCGCTGCGGGTCAGGGGGCTGCGCTGCGCGGAGGTCGCCCCAGGCCCCAGGTAAACTCGCCGTCTGGGTCCCGGAGCCGCATCTCGTGCCGCCGCCTCCGCTCCGCGGGGTCCTCCCGGCCCCGCTCGACACGCCGGGCCACGGCACCCCATCGATCTCCTTCAAATCGCCAGAATAATAAATTTCAGGACAACACGGCGCAAGCTGACTAAAGCTCTTTAATTACATCACTGCTGAAAGGAAATCATTGATCAAGGGCGTTATGGGAGAAGAAGCTGCCCCCCGAACCGGATCAAAGTCAATGAAAGGGCTGCGCGGCTCCCCAGGCGGGACCTGCCCCGGACCGGCGCCGGCGGACGGGCACATGCTGCTCGCCGCCTTTGCGAGCGCTCCCTGCCAGGTGTCACGCTCTAAGCATGGGTTTTGATTACTCTAATTAAATATAATATTATCAACAGATCTTCCCATTGATCCCTAAGCCCCCCTTCTAAATAGAAAATGAAAAGCTCCGAGAGGGGCACGCAGAGGCTAACAGGTAGTTTTAACGCTTTTGATCTCACATCAGCTTTCTCGATTGCTCTTTTCCTAAAAGTACTAGCAATTACTTACCAGGGCAAACACAGGAGTCCTTCTAAATATTTTCCTTCACTAGAATAACATTATCTACTATGTTACCGGCTAAATATATAAAAAAAATCACTTATAACAGCGCCAATACAGTTATAGCAGATTTGATATCAGCCTCACTTTTTTAACCGAGACTGTAATGAAAACATTAAACAAGCTCAAATGAACAGTGAAGCTGGCTTTAGATTTTAGACCTAGATTCAATATGAACAAACTTACAGTAGAAGCATAAGAAAATATTTATTTAGTTATAAAGAAAGCACATGGAGTTTCTTTTCATGAGCTAGAGACTAAAAATATTCAGATATGAATGTTTGCATTCAGCATAATCCCTCATATATGCATTTCATATACACCATAAAAATTAGAAAACATCCATGACACTACAATAAAAGGGAAAGTATTTTTATTCCTTTCTTTCGAGTTTACAGCGCTCTGCAGATGCTTGCTATTACCACAATCAATTGCACGTTAATCAGATCAGCAATGACTATATAATCCCCCAAGTTTGCCTTGTAAAGGCTCATTTAGCGTTATTGCCTTTCCCCGGCAGCGCGTGCTGCCCCGATGGGCGCGCGCTCTCCGGCTGCAGCCTTCCCCTTCATCCCCGTTCCCCCGGGTGCCTCGCGCTGCCGATGCCCAAAGGGCAGCGACCGGGGCTGCGGCGCCCGCCGAAAAGGCAAGCCTGCCGGCTAAAACACCCAGGGATTAGAGCCCTGCAACCACTTCGATCTGCTGCTGCGTCTCGGGGTAAAAGCCCTGCCCGCGACAGCGCGGCTCCCCAGCGAAACGGGGCATCTCATTTGGAGGAGGAAAAAATGCAAAGTGGGAGACGCTTAAAGTAATACCTGCACACGCCAAACACGTCATGTGCAGGTGCACAAATTTATAGCCTTAGAGCTGATAAAATTGGGAAATATAAAGTGTTGCGATACAGCTAAGAGGATTTATGCCTTTTTATATTTAAATACACTGATCCTGTAGTTGTTATCCTAATCTGAAGCTTTGATAACGTAAACTATTTCCCACCGACTCCAGCTGGTATCGAGAGCTCTCCACAGCTCTAAGTGGAGACCTCATCTTTTAGGTCTAAGTGGACCTTTTAGGACCTAAGTGGACCTAATTTTTTTTTTTTTTAAACACTTCCATTTGGTGTCCAGCCATGGAAATGGTGGTGGCTGCTCACGCTAGTAGTCCGAGGGGACGACGGGAGAGGGTCGCCCTGTTATTCTTTTGCTGGCAGTTGCTAAAGCCTGATCCCCTAAAGACATTAAGACTGTGAACTGTTATATTGAAAACCCACAGGATTATTAAGCTAATAAAATGAGGGGTATTTGTCAGTCGTCACAGGAGCAGGGCCGCCACGCTCAGCGCGGGATGATGCTCTGCACGGTCGCAAACCGGCCCCATGACTTTGCAGAGACTCTGTCCACCCCGACGCAAAACCTCTTCCACTTTCTGCCTCTGCCCTCGCAAGTTTAATAAATAACAAAGCTTACACAAAGCTATAATACTTTAACGCTTTAAAAAGTGGGTGCAAAGATTCATACCTATTTCATAATTAAGATTTTATGGCAAATGGATACAGCCATCAGTCATGCCGTTGGGTACGTCCAAAAAAAGTGAGTTTCCAATTTATAAACCCATGCAGTATTGCATGAGCTGCGCTGTACAAAAACACATTTCAAGGGAGTTATTGAACTGGGGAAAGCTAAAGTTTTTAAAATCAAATATACTGTAGATTATGAATTTGTTTGCACATCACAGCAGCTCCATGTAGTGACTGATGTTCAGTTTAGAAAAGGAAAAGAAATATTATCCTCTGTCTTCTTGCAGTGCTATGCTACTATTGTTAGCTGGTATCCCCTGTATTTCTCCATGCCAAGAATACAGATTTTCTGGAATTACAAAATGCCGGAAAACAAACGCACGTCAGTGCCAAGGGTTTGAGAGAAAATGAAAGCCTGTAAATTAGTATTTGTAAGATATGCATATTCAGAAATATTTAACATAAGGGCAGGATACTCAGGATCCCATTTCAATAAATTGTATTATCGTGACGACACGAAATTCTCTGACAATGAAACTATGGAAATTGGTGGTTTACTGTACATATGCATGCTTAAGGACTTCCAAAATTAGTGCTGAGAAGATGCATCTTGGTCATCATGAACCATTAAACCCATCATGGATAAAAGGAATAAAGAAATTCTCTTCAAGACATGAATTAGAATGACCTTACCTATTTAATACAATGGTTCCCCAGCTCATTGCAGTTAGAAATGAAGGTACATATTTGTAAATCAGTTTTACAAGTACACATTTTCTCAGACTTTCAGGGATCTGTAAAACCTGCTCTTTTACTATAATCTTCTTGTGGTTTCTTTTTCTGATTTAATTTAAAATGACATTATTTCCTCAGAAATGCAATAAAACCAAATATTTTAAATAACTGAGTATGTTCTAGTGCAAGTTTTTAAAAGGACCTTTCTCTTAATCTCATAAATATTGCACATTGCCAGGGGAATAGCTCTCTGCTGGAACATCCCCAGCCATTGACCAGTCTTGTTCTGCAAACCGTTTCCGTCGGAGATGCTGGGCAGGCGAGAGGGCTTTCCAGGAAAGCCCTGTTTTTAAGACGCAAGCTGCCACCACCTTCCCCGCGTCTCTGCGGCCCCCCAGCACCACGGCACAGCAATGCCCTGCAAGAGCTCTGGGAAGCTCTAAATATTCATTTTAACTCTAATACTGGCTGCCAACATTTGAGATTATTATTCATTTCTAAGAAAAGAAAATCTCTAATGCCAACCTTTCCATGCAAGTCACAAGTTGCCCAGTGAAAATTTCTACTTGGGAAAAAGATCTGCTTGTGTTTTCACTAAAAAAAAAAAAAAAAAAGCAGCTAAACATTAGACTTGCTGCTTCAACAAACTATTATTACATGCTTCACCAGTCCATTAAAGAAAGTAATTTAATCAGTTTGTATTTTCTCAGGAAAATCTCATTCAGAGAAATTTTATTGCCAGCTATCTAAATAGTAAATACTTATTATCCTCTCAAAATGAGTTTTTGCTTGCCGAGGGCAAACCCATCGCGGTTATTGTAGTGCTCTGTCAGAGCAACAAGAAGTTAAAAAGGTTATAAAGACACCATTAACGTCACGGCACTGTCTTGTCAGGCCGCGGAAGTGCTTAGTAATTGAGGGCTTTATTCAAAGTGTATTAGCGCCCGCACGAGCGGCACCGCTAACACGACGCTCTAGGCTCTATTTGGTTGCAGCCCCGCATAATCACCCACAAACAGCTAACGCTGTAAATTTATCCACTGAAGAGCAGGGCTGGTGGTATCGCCTGCTCCGAGCTCGCGCCTCGAGCATGGGGGGCCCCGCGCTGCCCCCAAAGCTCGCCGGCCTGCTTCCCCCGGCAAGGATGCTCATCGCCACTAGAAGTGCTAGGAATAAACCCGTTCAGGAAGCCTTATCAACTTTAAGGGAAAAAAAAGCCCACCTGTGCAGAGGCACTGCAGCAGAACCTGGAAAATAACACTGGCAAAAAAAAATTCCCAGATTATCCCGACTCCCGCAGCTAGGGGAGAGGAGCACCCTTCGGGGGGGCTGAGGCTCACGGGGGGATGGCTCCACGGGGGCACGAGCGTGCCCGTGCCGGCCACCCCGCCGGGACCCCTGCTCGCGTTCTTCCTCATCTCTGCTCCCACCTGCGTTTCTCCGGCGATAGCCTACGCTAGGTGCAGCTCCGGCCTCCTGTAAAGGAAATAATTATTTATTTATATTATTTATCCTAATAAGTAGGGGGATTTACCAGAAACATAGTCCTCCTCTTTTTGTCAGCTACAGAAGAACAAACCTGAATGCGGGCGGCTGCCACATATCTCCTCGTTCTAAGGCAAGAAAGTCAACATCCCTCATTTTCTGCCAGGCTCTGAGACCCGCAGCGCGGTCCAGCACCGCAGCGCGTGGAGGTCGCATCCTCCCGCGGGCTGCACCGCGCTGCCGGCTGCCCAAGCGCCCCGGACYGCTCCTTGCGCTGCCCGTACGGGAATGCTGGCCGCAACGCTGCGAACCAACGCTTCAATCCATCGTAAAGCATCTGGACAAGGCGTTTTAAATCGACACTTGAGACATCATTAAGTGCTAAAGGTATTGCCAACGCAGTGCAGCACGGGCTATTCTCAAGTTCACGCTCATATTTACAGCTAAAAGGAAAAAATACATTCCCTTACTGAAACAATTTCCAGCCTCGTTGCCCGAAGCGTTAAGTCAGCCAGTCAAAGGTGCGCTCGGAGATCGCAGCGCTTCCGAGCATCGATCGCGACAACCTCCAACAACCCGTTACGAAAGAATCGAGTCCAGGGACTTCCCTGCTAGACAGGTAAGACTTGATGAAAGACAAACCGGACTCAGATTTACATCAGGGACTGAGGACTCTACACCACCAACTTCAGCAGATCTCATACGACCAATATGACCGGTTTTGAAACATTCATGGTGGATTTTGATAGTTAAAAGCAGAAGATTGATGAGGGGGGAGAGGACGATACATAAAACGGAAGTGCCGCAAGTTTCCCTATACGGTGAGTAAATAATGCTCTGGTTAAATTTATGTTTCATGAAAAATAATTTGAACAACACACAGAGGTAATAATTGCACTTCTATAATACAGCTCAAGATGAACAACTTAATATATTGTAGGATGATGACAGCACAACACCCTATCAGGATGATCTGACTGCTAGAACCTGCTTATTGCAGCTTTGCTGAACTGACTGCTGGGGCTACAATTTCACCTGCTTAGGTGTCCCTGAGTCGATTTTTCTGAGCTGTTTGTTCTGTTTTGCTTTGAGGAGACAGATAAATTACCTATACAAAACCATTTCTGGGGATCTTTTCTTTAAGGAGCTTTACAGCCCTCAACATTTGGAAAAGCAATCTGAAATCCAACAAGAAGTAGCTCCTGCATCAAGAACTCACTTTTTCTTGTCCCCATGAGATTATGCCTAAATTTGCTCAAGCTGTTAACCCATGGAAAAGTCAGAGATTACTGGTGACATACGCAAACGTTGTAGAGCAATTCCCTCAGATTTCTTCTCTGAGAAGGTTTAAGTCCAGATTTGAAAAATGAAGTTGAACTTTCTATACAGTTTATTCAACCTGGGCAGGGCTGGGCACAAAAGCTGAAAGGAAGGAGAACTTCTCTGAAAGCCTTTTCAGCTTGGGCTTTGCAGCAGAAAAGACTGCTTCAGGTGTAAGATCTAGACCACGTCAAAATACACACAGATTAAGACAAGCTGCTGGTCAAAATACCAGATAAAACTGTCAGCATGAATACAAATTTTTGTTGTTTTGCGTACTCAGATTTTGCACCCATTTGTCCTGATCAAATACCCACATGAACAGCATCCAAGTTTTCTGAGCAAGTTTTCTTCTTTCTCCTTCTCTCCTTATTCCATTTATCACCTGTAGCTGTCCCAACCACTCCCATCCGCATGTCTTTCCCTCAGTTTAATTTCTAGCTGTTTCATATTGTTCCAGTCTTCCACAGCTTATTTCCTTCTCCCCTTAGTTTTACCCACCCTTCAGAGCAGGGAATCCAGAGATCAAGTGTTACTGCAGATCAGAAGCAGTATGTGGTTGCACCCTTACTCCAAGTGAGTCAAACCAGAGCTGCAGGCGCATGGACACATGCAAGTGAGAACAGAAACAATTTCCAGGATGAAATCCAGCTGTGCTTTTCCCAAACAGCAACTCCTCATATTTTATATTTTTCACATGCTAATTAATAGAAACGCTGCAAAGAATACTGTTTATAGCACTGAATTTTCATTTAAATAAGTTATTAGGTATAGGATCAATTATTATCAATTCTCAGTGCAAATTACTTTTATTAAAAAGCCTGGTAGCACATAAGCAAATACAGATACCACAGCCTTCCCCTGCGTTTCAGTGTTGTATAAATATCAAACAATGTAACAGACACTATTTAACCTCCACTGACTACATCTAATGACTCTTAGCCTGAATATAAGCAGTCAGCTGGTTCCAGGGACACTGTCGCTCTGGAACCCGCACTCAGCTGCTCCCGTCATGCAGCAACAGTTAAGGATTTCAAACACTTGTTCTTTTGTTTCACGAAAAAAAAAGAAAAAAACTCAAATTGGTGACTGAGCCAGCCTTCCCTTCATTTTTTTTGACTTAAGTTCATAGCAATGGAATCACGGTTTCACCTTTCTAGGAGGTTAAGTTGCTAACCTGAATCATTAAGGTTTTTCAGAGAACGCTCTTCAAGGGCTTGAGATCAACAACAGCTTAAAATGCTCCACACCTTTACGAAAATATTCTCATTAAATTGTTTTACTGGGTATTTAATAACATAAAAGATACACGGTGGTTTAAAGAACGAAGGCTGCCTGGGAATCTTAAATAATAAGTCACACTGTAGCCATACAGAAGAGTAAGAGAAGAAATTAAAGGGAAGATTTGACATAAAAACATGTGATTTAATTCTTTGGGTTAGCTGTGTTTCAAAATACTTTCCTTTTTCTTGCTAGGGTAAATCAATGCAAGTGATACGGCAAAGGACACACATTTTTGTTACTCTTGTTCTCCAAAAAAACCATCATTTTGCCCTTTCCCACATATCACAATGTAATTCTTCATCAAATTTGTGGCAATGTGTCTTAAATCATTGTCTGGAGATTTTATTCAATATTTTATTAGATGAACTTTTTTGCTTTTGCATATTGTTTTGCATGTGCAGAAGTGTTAAATAAAAGTCTAGCTTTCCATTTTTAAAAAGAAGGCTAGAGAAATACATATATATGTCTTGTATGTGCAGACACACTGCTTAAGTAAATACACATTGTCTTTATCATTTTGTTAAGTTACAACTGTTCTTACAATATCCACGGTGAGGCTTTAACTCACATCTCAGTCTCTCCCCCCCTCTCTCACATTCTCTGGTTTAGGATCAAAAGAAGAGTGCTGATTCTTGTTCAGGTCTCCCTACATAGCTAAACACCAGACAAGGAATTATTAGTTTTAAATGCAAAAGGCAAATATAGCTCTAGGCAGTTACTACAAGTTCATTCATCACATATTTGGGGTTTTTTTTGAATAAACTCTCTGAAAGCACTCTTCCACTGTTACTACGAGAAGCTCTACAATGGTTTCTGGCTAAGAGGTACTTTTTTCAAAGCAACAGATACTCCTTTGTCATTAAAAATTATTAATACATATAATATGCTTAGTAGCTGAGAAACCGCAGCTGGCTTTGGTCTTTGCAAGCATGACTGTGGATGAGTAACCGAGGATGCTGCTGGAGGGCACGAGCTCATCGCCAGGCCGGGCAATATTCCCCCCCAGCCGTAACGCAGCCGGCCCGGTACCCTGCTCTGCACTTACACTGAACGATCAACAGTTTGGTCTGGTTAGGCACTTTTCTGCCTAATTTGGCTTCTATGGAAGCAATGCTACTCGTCTAAAGACGGACGTGTTATTTCTCCATGAAAAACATCCTTTTGCCCATTTTTTTTTCCTTTTCTCCGTACCTCTGGCATATTTCTGTATTATTTTCCAAGTATATTTGCATGCTTTTCCACTTAAAGCTGAAAACACAGGAGGTAGCGGCATCCAATGAATGCAAGTAGTGTTAGCTGTGAACTGTGAAGGCCACAGAGCACTTTTTTTCCTCAAAATGGACCAATATAGAATGGTGGCCTACAAAAAGAAGTGACAAATCAGATGAAAACTCTGCATTTGGAGTATAACCAGTAACAAGTAGATCCAGAAGAACAATTTCCTTTTAAAGCAGATGTCTGTTTTACAACGTACACGCTGTTCACATTTCAGCAAAAAAGAGACTGTCTTCAGAGACCAGAAAACAAGTTGTTTCCACAGATCCTATTTTCATAATGTTACAACTTTCCAGAAACAACGTTTCAAAATGCCGAGAAAAACGTGGATTGCTGAAGATATCTGCTTTCCAGCAAAGCAAGGGCATACTTGTTACTACTAACTTCATCACATGCCTTTCTGTACAGAGCACTTTCTAATTACATTGTAAAGGGTAAATGAGAAAAGCTTGGATAGCTAAAACTGAAAACAACCTGTCAAAATATTACTTATGGCATTTAAAAAGATAAAACAAAGCCATCATATTATAAAAGTTTATCTTAGAATCAACTTTTCCACAACATCCGCATAGGCAAGAGATATTACTATAAACAAACTCTTTCAAAATAACCAATGTAACTGAGCAACTCCTCCAGTAGAATTCCCCCTTTTTTTAAAATACAGATATTAAAACATCATAAAACAAAAAAAGTACCAATTATAGGAAAAAAACAGCCTTTTCCTGTAGAGAGCCTTACTAACAGCCCCATAAGTATGTCAGTACCTCCTCGTCACACAAGTTCCTATTAAATGACAGGCAGCCATCCGTAGAAAAAGCCTAAGACAACGGTACCGCGGGGGGAAAACCATCTTTGTAAAACATCCACTACTATATTTTAAGATTTATTCAGTCGACACCTCATAATCATCTCTAAATCTAATGGGACATAAATGCATTTCATCACAGATGAAAATCTTCAGCGACTGCTAAAATGAAAATCAAAAAATTATTACAATCTAGTAGTTTGGCTTGCAGCACGCATTAATCAGAAATCATAATAAATCCACATGCTTCGTTAGACAGCACATTAGTCAAACAGTTTTGTATGATAACGACATTGACTAATGGGCTCAGAGTTAGAAGGGTCAATCATAAACTCATCAAATGCTTCATTTAATTTCTTAATTTGGACAAACACAATTTGTTTATGGGAAAGATATCAGGTGTTCTTGAATGAATAATGGCTATGAAACCAAACTCCATTAATCAGCTCTTGATTACAAATGACTCAGAGATTGTTTGTTCTAATTTCATTCATTTGGGTCAACAAAGAAAACATGAGCAAACGAAACCGTTTGGAAAAAAATAGTATGCTTATTTCTCCATATTTAATAAAGTCAAGATAAATATTCTTTCAATAATTGCAACACAAGCATTTTACTACCCCATTAAATATCATTCTTGGTTCAAGTGAAAAAAATTAATATATGCAATTCCTAAGAAGATCTTGTAGGCATGAAGCAAGATTTTGAGGTGCTCGACAAGGGCACCTCCGCATTCAGAGCAACGTGCCTGCGTTTCAAATGCTCCCAAAAGAGCAAATTTGAAGAACACAAAAAGGGGCACTTTCTGATTTCCACTTCCTGTGAAATACGTCAAGAAAATGATGCAATTTAACCCTCCCCTTCAACAAGCGGGCAAGTGAGCATCTTTGATCAAATGTCTGCCTTTTCCTGTGAGTGTTTAAGTTTCCTTAAACACTATAAGGAAAATAATTTCGCATTTCTGCTGGTTCTTATATCCCAATTCCTTTTTATCCATTTCAAAAGGATTGCGTATCATTACATCTGCAGCTCAGGTGCATTTGCTTCACGCGTAGCAATGTGTATTTCTGGGCAAAACTTCAAGTAAAAATCTGAAATTCGTTCCCAGTTGAAAAATAACAGAAGTTAGAAGTTGCAGTTAGTACCCTGATGTGAGCCTGGAGCTGAAGAGGCAACGAGGGGGACGGGGCAACGCACGGGCCCCAGGACATGGGCTCTGTACCTGCTCCATCACCAACCACTTGCCTGACCTCTGGGAAATCACTGAACCGCTCGGAGAGCTTCCCTGCCTCAGAAGGATACGATGATATAAAATCCATTAAGGGACGGGGAGTATTTATCTATTAAGGTATCGGGTGCCTTGGGAATGGCTACAAGCTGGAGCACGAGACGCGGCGAGGCCTGCCGCGATCGCCCGCACGCTCGGGAGCTTGCAGGGAGCACCTTCATGGCCACGAGACGGAACGAGGGCATCCTCTTCCTCCTCCTCTTCCACTTCTTCCTCCCTTCAGCCAGCTGAGTGACAGATCCTGGCAACCTCCACATCTGGAAATTAGACGGAAAGGCCCCGAACGTTTAAACACGCAATTCGTGCCCATCAGCAAGAGACAGTAGTGCCGAGCAGATTGAGCATTTCAAAACCCTTTTCTGGGCACGCAAGCTACAAAACCCAGCCAAGCCCTCTTCGCTTTCACTTCTTGTGGAAAATCTAAGCTGAAGGGTGGTAAACAGCCAGAGAGTCGCGGGGCACACTGTCATAAGTTATTTTAGGGGCACGCGTCCTTAAAGCAGGTACCTATACAGAGGCAAGGGGGAACCAGATCATGGTAAATACGGGAAATAAACATTTTTCTATCAATACTAAGGCAACATAACGTTTCCCAAAAGGCGTGCTTAAATACAAAATATCCGCACAGCCACATATGGTTTCTGCAGCCAAAATAGTGTGTAATTAAATTACTGGGCAAAGTTGCTAAATACGAACAGATATAAAACTTAAGCTAACTGAAAAATTGTCTTTGACTTAAGATCAATAGCAGGACTGCAAGATTCATCTGCACATAATTAGCACACATATTTGCATCAAAATCACGTATACCATATGCTACAATATTACTGAAAAATCCCATTAGTTATAATGTAAGCATGAGATACTTTTGTTTCTTGGTAGCACAAAAACAGAGCTCTTATAAAAATGTAACTAAAAGTAGAAATTCTAAAAGCTTTAGGATTATTTCTAAAAGCAATAATGTTCATTAACCAACAGTTACTGTAACGTCTGCTTATAGGTTCTGTCTCAAATACGACAGGCCTATTTATATCAAACACTGACATTCACTAATATTTTTTGGGGGGTACTTCTGAGCAACTACTCATTAGCTTCTTGAACTAGAAGAACAAATACATTGAAAACTATTTTACAAAAATGGTTCAGAGTATTCTTTTTATCTAAGAACCTAAAATAGGTTCATGAAATGAATGGCTTTTAGACACCAGTACAATGGCATTATAACTATCATAATTTAATTATTTTGTTTCAAATACATTTTATTCTCACACCATATTTGTTTAATTCAAATTCTATATTTTTCCAGCAAACATTAAAATGAAGTTGAAGGAATTATTGAAGGAATTATTGATTATTCAAGTGTTTACTCAGTCAGCAATGACAGAAAACAGATGCACTTCAAAATCACGTATGCCTAAGGACAAGACCATTAATATGCTCACAAAAATTACTCAGAGTAATGATTTCTTAAAATAGTTGTAAGCTTTGCATGCAGGAAGTATTACTCTTTTAGTAGCCTAATGAGACTATGTAACTTTGCCAACAAATTAAGAGCAAGTAATGTATGAATAAAAATATTTAATGTCTAGCTGTATAAGCACTTATGCCTAGCTATACAGCTCACTGCTACAGACTGTCCAGGTGAATTCAAGCACTTTATGCATCTTTATAGAATCCAATCTTAGTGACCTCTGGTTCTGATAAAACACAATATAATTATCTATCAAATTTATTCTAACATACATTTTCTTGAATTTGTTGTTATTTACTACTTTTTGTTACAATTATTAATAGAGCTCTGGCTTAGTTCCAAACACAGAGTCTGCGTGCATTAAAATATGCTAATCCAGCTCATCACAGGTTAGAGTCATGACAAAGAGTAGGTGTGCTTATCTTGCTTCCAAATATCAGTCACCGTCTAGTTTTTCCTACTGCTTTGGGACTAACATAACGCTGCATATGCAATTATACCTGAAATGCTCTGGTTAAGACTCTAAGACCATAAAATGCAGAAATTAAGGACTATCATTTCCACAATTATGTATTTAAATGTCCAGACTTTACTGCATCTTACCACCCACCACTACATCTGATCAGCACTGTGACTGATCAGAGACTGCAGAAACCAGGGCAACTACCTAAAACATAGCTACCCATATTGCAGACATCAATAGTTCGGTGAAATAAAATCCACCTGAGGAATCCTAGCAAAAAAATGGTTTTAGGACTCCAGAAAGAGTATGGGGGATATAGTAGGGCTGTTCCCCATCTCAGCAGAGATGACTGTCACCAAAAGCACAGTAGCGAGCACAGAGACGATGATGGCAGTAACTCCAAGACAGGCAACAACCATGTCTGAGGTCTACACAAAGTGAATCTTCCCCCTTGAAGGCTGCACATGCGTTTACTCTTTTAGAGCCCTAGACGAAGTAGTAGGAAAGCGGTAGAGAGCACAATTTGTGCAAGCAGGTGATAAGCTCTATCAAGACAGGCCAGGGAACAGTTAAATCCTTCTTTAAGAAAACCAGAAACAGTCCAAGGTTTCAGAAAAGGAGGTAACAAGAAACTTCTAAGAGGAAAAAAAAAGCCCTTTCGCATTATAAATTCGTCTGGCTGAAGTTTTCCTGCAGTGAATCAAAGTAGCTTCTGCTTCTGCCAAGGAGCTCCAACGGCAGAGGTTAACCAGTACCCGTAGGAGACAGAGAGAACGGTTCTGCTCACACCACGACACTGCGAGACTGTCAGAAAGAACTGGCAACATGATGGGAAGTTCAGCTTAGAAATCAAACAGCTTCAAAAACAATACTAATATGCCAACTTGGAGTGATTAATATTAATCAGGCTTGTCTTCTGCTCAGTCCTGAGGGCTCTGGGAATTACTAGATATAAAGGCAGGAACCACAATCAAGTCAGGAAGGCATCTGATATGGATTCAAAGCTCATGCATCCTAATGAACACAGTATAATTTTCTTTCTTTTCTTTTAAGCATCTATTTCAAATACATTTTTGAGAAGAACATTTCATTCTGGAAATCTCTGTACCTGCACAGTTTGTTCCAAAGTGCCCTTTCTGCTGATGTTGTCAACTAAATTATTTTGGACACTTGGAAATCTGTTGATTGAGTAGGAATAAGCAGTTGACCTAGAAACTCAGCGAGCAACAGCAAGAGAATTGAGTTCAATATCTCCATAACTAACTAAAGGACTTTCCTAAATAAGCTAATTTTCAGAGGATAAAACCTCCTATTTTTAAATATGCACCTACAACAGAAAGATATACTATGAAAACATTTGAGACCACAGACAGACTGAAAGCACTCTGAACTGATCACGTACATCTGCCGCAATGATGCTGTCTTTGAACTGAACAGATGAAGACACAAAAACTAAGCATCCTACCAATAGAGTTGTGAAGTAATCTATAGGGTACAGGGATAGGATTATAGAGGGAAGAGGAAACATCCAGATCCTTACAAAACGGATGTACTCACAGAAGTCCAGAAGATCACTTTCCCTTGAGCTCTGCAAAGCCAAACGACCATTCGCTCCACGGCTCATGAAAGAGCGTGAGATAGCCGCAGAGAGGGAGATCAGACTGCCCAGCCTGGGCGATTCAGTACGCGTTTCAAGTGTAATTCCAGTTCATACACCTCCGAAACAATTTTTCCATTTTTTTTCCAAAAGATGCGGTCTTTCATTAGCCTATTCATTAGGCAACTCTTGCTTCAAAGCTCAAGTTGCGTCAATTCTTTCTTCAGGCAATCTCCAAAGGGAATTCCATGCTACAAGCTATTTTCAGTAACTCCAGAAAAAAATCCAAAAGAACTTGCTGTAGGTTAAATCGCTAAAATGACAATTAGTGATGAAAAATAAAGTGTCCAACGAGCTGAAGGGGGTCTCCTCTGGTATGTTTTTTCTTAAGTTTCTGCTTGATCTCCCGCAGAAAAGTACTTATGTAGAACTTCATTTTCACTCTGGGGGTTAGTGGAGCAACGCAAACAGAAGAAACCGAAACGCTGCGAGTGAAACCCACAGATGTGGTTTCCTTCCTGTGTCAGGGAAGCTGCATGCACAGTTTAGCTCCTCTAATGGTCTGAGAGAGGCGGGGGCCATACACAGACCACCTAGCAAAGCCTCTACAGGTTGGCTCAAAGCATTTGGAAAGACAGAAAAGGAAAAAAGTTAGGCTGAGGAACATAACTGAAATTTGAACCAGCTAAATATGTATTTCGGGTACCAACATACAGCCTGTTCAGCCTCTTTTTGCAGAAAAAAAGATAATTACCTTAAGATTTGAAGAACTCCTCCTACCTAGAGAATACGGTGATAGCAGTATGGAACAAAATCCATAAAGTGAGTTCTACTGCTGATTTTGGAGCACTCTGCTAGATTTTCAAACACAGCATCACACGGTAGCACCTACACCATTGCCACAAGGTTGGGACCAGACGGCTTCTGCTATGGGCAGCGTGCCTCAGGTGCTTGCAGAGCAATTACACACTATTTCCCCTCCTTGTTTCCCTTCATTTTCCTCTCAAGTGCTCAGTCTCACTCAAGCTTTCTGTATCATTTGCTCACATGAAGAATACAGGCAAGCAAAGAGCAAACCCTCCTATCCCTGGCCAAACCTCAGCCATACAGTGAAGAGATAACACGGAAAGAGTATTAAAACAGCAAAGGCATTCAAGGGAGAAGAAACACAAATGGCAACTACTGGGGGCTAAAAGCAATTAATGCTTGTAGCTGAAACCACAGCAGCAACGGGAATGACCTCCCAACAGCAAGCTTCACAACTCCAGTCTGAAATTATCAATCCTTTTTCAAATTGTCTTCAATGTTTTAACAGTTCATCGTTAGTAACAGAGCAGCAGAATATGAACTTAAAGAATATGAACCTTGAAGAGTTGTTACGTGCAGTATAACAAAATCCAGGCCCTGGGTCCTGCACCTGAGTCCATCAGGAGTAAGGGAGCAGGTGCTCTTCAACACCAAATGCTTGCTGAAAGCAGCCAAAGCGACCAAGTTAGCCGTGATGGGACAGGGACGAGCTACGTGAACGGAGCACTGATGTGACACCCCTCGCCGCACGCGGTGTCCCGGCCCCGGGGCTGCCGGGAAGGCGGCCACAGCGCAGCAGCCCAGCTCCCGAGGAGGTGCTCAGACCTCGCTCTTGCAGGCGCCCATAGAGGTGGAGCCATGTCTTGCTTGCTTAAGAGGAGCTTTTCATTAAAAATAGATTCCAATTAATTCAGATTCTCAACTTAGTTCAAGAAAAGCTGCACAAAACATCTTTAAAAAACAATCTTGAGCGCTCTACATCAGTACTTGGCTTACTGAACTATTTGTTCTCCATCTGACATCTTTGCTTACAGAAGTGAGAAAGTTTTATAAATGGAAGTAAAATTCAATTATCCAAAGTGTCAATAGACACTACTCAAAACAACAGTTTGAAACTGATAGAAATAAGAATTTCATGATAACTCAAACTGGGAATATCCACATACTGACTATACCAACCTTTTCCAGTTTTCAGCAACTCTTAAGTTTGCTAAGATGTATTTCAGATTCTTACAATACCTAGAGAAAATATTATTGGAAAATACTATCTTAAACATTTTCCATTAAATAGGTAAATTATGTTAGGTATTCTTACATCCTTTGCACATACATGCCATCACATTTTTAACAATCCTTCTGAACTTGTCTGCTTATTAGAAATTCAGTATAAGGATATCAAATTTCCAGTGGAAAGAACACAACCAACATACTTAAAAATATGAAAGCCGTAGCCAAAATAAGTCAGTAAATGTTTACAAAATTTATTTTTAAATAAGTACCAGTAAAAAAAAGTTTTCATACTTACTGCCACCTGCCTGTCTTACTACTTTGCATAGCTAGAAAAAAGCAAAATAGAGGCCATCCTATTTAACTAAACAGTTTTTATTAAAGTAAAAGAAAAGCAAGAATCTATGAAGTAGCAAGTGATCCTATTAGTTCCACCAGACTAAAATCATACAGTCTACGTATGTGGTCCTTTCGGCCACATCTGTTATGAGCCATTTTGATACCAGAAAGTAGAGAATATTTGACTGTGTATTTATTAGGCGACATGAGCACAAATTAGGATTTTTCTCCCCAAAAGAATGCATTACAATGGCTATGTAAAAAGATATGCAATAAATGTTATTACATACTTGCTTTTTCACAACAGCTAAAGCCAAAGTACCTGTTATATTCCATTATTTTCTCTTTAAAGAATATGTAAAAATGTAATAAAGATGCATGGTACAAAATTAAATGAGGCAATCTGATAGTATAATTCAAAGATAATGAGTTAAATATCCAATATCCAGAATTGCTGTCAAACAGATCTGATAAATGTTAAATGCTTATGATTTCTATTCATCAGTTTTTACCATATATTGCTAATGTCATATTAGTTTCTCAATTCTGAAGTCTCCTTTAACTAAACTCGATCAAGAATTCTTTCCACAAAAATGCTCTATTCTTGAATGCTCTTTCACCAATAGATTGAAATGCAGATTCCCAAAATAGATCAGTCACTTATTTCAACTCTAGACCTTTGAAAATCCAGATCAATTGCCTTTTGTAATCGTCTTTATAAGGAGAGTAAGAAACTTCTACTTATCACTAGAGAACATTTTTCAGACTGCTTTGGTAAGAGTGGTAAGACTGACAGTTCAAAACGTCCATATGCTATTTCCTATCGATACATTTACACTCAGAATATTCATACGGATTTTAAACTTCATGAGAAAACATGGATGCCTTATAACAACTTTTGGCACAAATAACAGGCTTCAAAGTTTTGAAGTTTTCTATTAATTTTTTCAGTTTGATTCAGACAGGATTCTAGCCCTGGAAACTTTTTTCTTAAAATTAGTGAAAAGAGCGAGCAAGTTTTTAATGCACAAACAAGCCCGAAGCTTAGGTGCCTCTCTGCCGCTCAGTAATGAAGTCTGGGAAAGAAATCACAGACACCCAAGTGGTTTGGCAACGGTAAGTGACAGAAGCTCTGCTAAATCCTCTGTTTACACTGGGGATTAGCCGAGTGGATTGTGCGCGGCAAACTGAGCTGTCCATGGTCAAGGGAAGCTGCTCCCCGGCAGCCCGTGGGGCACCGCCACAAAGCCCGGTCCTGGTAGGAAGTGACCCAGAAACGTATCCCTGCGAAGGATTTACACAAAGCCAGTCTGCCTCATAGAAACTCCATATGACCATTAACTGGCCTGCAAGGCCTGCCAGGAGGCCTAATTACAGGTCTACAGAGCCCACTAACAAAAGCTGAAGAGCTTTAGCCTAGGGATGATCTGCTTTATACTGACTTGAGAGAGTCCATATAGAGTGACAAAAAGAAAGAGGTTTAGCTTTAAAATTCTCCCGAGAGACAAAGCATTGTAGCTCAGTCTGCAAGGCCCACATGCAACATACTTCAGATAGGCTTAAACATACCACCCTCTCAAAATTAACATTCAACTATTGCCTGCTTAACATCTGCTCAAACGTGGCAAGTTGCTGTGATACTGTCAGACGATGCTAAAACGGCTTTCTTGTATCCAAATATTAAGAAGGATAAAGTAAATAAAGTCATGCAAATATAAATTTATGGCTGAGACCAACAACTTCCACTAAACGACAGTTTTTATAAACCGAAAATCAGTCTCCTTGGCAATTAAAGTGAAGTGCTTTCGCATCTTCAAATATTACCCTGTTTAATCAGAACAAAGATACTGACGTTAACTTATACTAACAAAGAAAACAATTACTTAAAGCGTATAGCAAAATCAGCACAAACTAAGAACACGGAGACAAAACTTCTTGGCAGCAATATATTACCAGAATATAAAAATGGCCACGTTCCCCGCAGCCCTGCACAACTACAGGGGAATAGGCAATATTTGAGCAGCTCTCCCCCAAAGAGGACTCCCATCCCCCAAAGGCACCAGTAAAAAACAAACCCATTTTTTTAAAGTCTGTTTTACTAATTCTGTCTTTTGGCTTTCAGAGAAATTGGTTGGTATTTCCTCAATGAATATCCCACACTGAACATCTCTCCAGTTGCTCCCGGAGCTGCAGCTGATCAGTAGGACACTGGACATTCAGCTTCCCTGAGCTCAAGCATCTCTGGTGATGGAGAGAAGAATGAAGGAAGCCCAATAACGTATAATTAACTCTCATAAACTGTGGCTGCTGTACTAGAACAGGACTTGGAAAAGCTGAGACGGTGAAAGCATTTTCAAAACCTGTATCCTATAAATACATAACATTATGAATGCATTCAATACACAACTTCCCTTCTCTAGCTAAAAGCCACAGGGGTATTCAATTTCTACATTTTAAGCATAATTTCCATGTCAATAGGCTGATGTGAAAAACTCCTACTCTCAATGAAAGATCACACAAGCATCTTCAGATTGAGAAGACAACCCTTACATGTAAATACTTCACTCAAACACCAGAAAAAGAGTAAAGCAAAACACAAATAATTTTTTTTAACTTAACGTTCTTTTAGAAATCATATCCTTTATGCAGTGCCTCTAATGACTCTTGTATATAGCTACTGCGGTTGTGGGCAGTATTTGGCATGAATACAGGGTTAGCTCTTTTACTAGCCCGATTCCCATGAATACAATACGAGCAGCTTTTAGACCGAAATTTCCTATGCATGGAGAAAGGCTGAGAATTCCCATTTTTAAATTTGAACAAAATATCCTCAGATATTCTGAACTCTAATAAAGCAAAGGCCAAAGCTTTCTCTTAAAAAATAGGCACCTATTCCGCAAGAACTTAAAACTTGACATCAAAACAATTTTCACTGATTTCTATATGCTTCAGGTACTGAGGTGAGTTTTAAACCAAACTTGGTTTAAACCAACAATAAAGAGTTGCTCCCGAACAAGCTTAGGTGACATGACTATTTTCATTTCCCACCTAGACTTACTGACAAGGGACGTACCCCTCACACAGTTTTTGTGTAAACCTATGGAAAATGCCTAAATGTATCACAGAACAATTTTGAGATAAGATGTTTACTGTATGAAGCATAAATAGTCATGGATCCAAAAAATCTAAAGAATTGTAAGCTTTCAAATGAATATGTATGTATATACATGTATGTGTGCATACGTATCTCAATATATATAAATTTTTTTTAAATCAGAAAGATATAGCCCCCCCCCCCCAAAAAAAAAACGTGTTTGTAGTCTATTAATCTAAGCCTAGAGGAAAATGAGTTTACCTGAAGAATGGCAATAAAAGTGGACACTCTGTATGCAAACGCAAGCAGAGGAGACCGCAGGCAGTGTAGATGGGGGCAGCAGTTTCCAACATAATGCCAGCTGATGGCAGGTAACCTACCACCCTTCCAAAGGTATGTCTAACAACATTAGTCAATATAAGTCATGAAAGCTACATTCTAATACTATTTCCAACAACTGTGATGAAAATTAACTTTGATTCAACAGAGATGTATTGCAAACTTGTATTAATTGCAGACAATTTTCTCAAAATGAAACAAGGTCCAACAGAACAGTAACTCAACTTTGCCAAATGTACACACAAACTTACATTCCACTTGTTCTCTTTCCTTTCTAAACACAGACAGAATCACAGAAGGGTTAAGGTTGGAAGGGACCTCTGCAGATCATCTAGTCCAACTCCCCCGCTACAGCAGGGTCACTAGGCACGTTGCCCAGGATTGTGTCCAGACGGCTTTTGAGTATCTCCAAGGAAGGAGACAAAGGATACACTGAAATTTAGACTATGTGATGGGGCTAAGCAAAAGAGGAACCTAGTTAGTAAAATAAATTAATCCAAAGTATTATGAGTCTGTGGTGAATAGCAGACTGTAAACTTAAATAGTATATAAATATAATCTTGGGAGAGGTTATAAGCAAGCTACAAAACCCATCAGATAGCTTGAAGTTACAGTCAAACAGCTCTTACAACAAACATCGGTATTTTATAGAGAAATAACTTTTAGCTTAAGCATCTTCATATTTAATATATTTTGTAATATATTTTGTAATCTTACACAGTTAAGGTGCTGCTCTGCTATATTTCTGTTATGTTTATCTGAAGACATTTTCAGTATATTAAGAACGAAAATATTTGCTAAATAAGTCAAGTAACCTTTTCTAGGTTAGTACTTTCAAAGTATAGTAAGATACGGAAATCTTCAGAATAAAATGAGCAAATATATTTGAATATGAACAATGTAAGAAAATGTCAGATTAATTTGGGATATTAATAAAAAGAAACGTGATGGAAAAGGAAGCGTGAGAGGCCAACACGACAGCATTTCTATAGAGATGAACAAAGATGGGACCTTCCCAAAGGCCTCTCCAACACTCATTGGTAATTTTGAGCTGTTATAGAAAATAAAACTGTTCTGTTTGTCCATGCCACAGAAAGGAGAACAGTGTTATCAGCAATCATTAAAACTTAGACAACACATTTTGAACGTGGCACAGGTTTTTTTCCCCCAGTTATTGGAATGAAGCATTTCCTAACACGTACCGCCAGATATTCTACAAGTTACTTCACAAGTTTGAGGTGCATCTTGTACTCAACACTACCTACAAAAAAAATTATCATCATTGAAGCACTGATTTAGAGTTACGTTATATGCAAATAAAGCATTCAATACCATGCTACAACAACTGTTAACCCATTGATTCTGAACTTCTCAAAAAGACAACAAAACACATTTAAAATAATCATCTGTGGACAGTACACTATAAATATTATTCAGCTATTATTCAACAAAACATATAAATACAACAATAATAATACAAAAATATTGTAGTTGAGTTGTTGAGTGATTATTATTCTGAAAAGTTAAACCAATAAGTTAGTATAGAAAGTAATGCCTTTAAAACAATTTTGTATTACTGGAATGAGAGATATAATATGTTTCTGCTGAAAACATCTGCTCAGTAACATTCTGGCATAGTTTTTTTTTTTTTTTTTTTTTTTTTTTTTTAAACTTAAAGGTAAAGAAATGTGCTTATTTTTCAATGCATAAACACACAAAAAAGAATATATGGAAAAACATTAACATTCCCAGCAGTGCCCTTGCAGCAATTTAATAAAAATTCAATTTAATTAGTTAAAAACAGGACTGGGGGAGGGAGGAGACGATGATCTCATAAATGCATAAGATTACCAACACTTAAATAAAATCAGGAACAGAAGTTTTTTCTATATTGGAAATGTTAAGAGAAACAAACAGATTACATCTCTTGAGTTATTTATGAACAGTTTGCACCTTCAATCTAAGTTTCAGAGTCCAATTGTGAAATTTTAAATTAAAAAGTGTCATAGGCATTTTAAATGTTTTTGGAAATTTCCGGGACCCAGGTCATGATGATATATAACTCATAGATATCTTTTATACATTTCCCAGGTGTTAAATTAAAAAATGAGGTGTGACAGATGTGAGTAGTATAAACAAATTGTGCTTTTTTTGGTCTGTGCTGTCACATCTATTTTATAATTATATACCTCAAAGATTTATTAAAAGTTATGGAGAACAATGAATGCATTTGAAGCTGTACAATATAAAAGGCTAGATGCATTTTTGAAAAAAAATCCAGAAATATCAGAAGACGCATTTCCCTGTAAAACAAAAGCTTTCCAGAAGTGGGAAAAAAATAAAAGCTGATATTTCTTGGAAACTTTTGTTTCTAAATTAAGAATACGTATATTAGAAACTAAAGCTGAGCTAAGGACCAGAAATTATTGCAAATATGTATTCATTACCACATGTATGAAATGCTGCAAATTTTCCTTTTTAGGGATAAACCAGCAAAGTTTTAACGGGAAAGTAAAAATAGGGAGTAGAAGGTATAGAAATTAATTAGGATTACAAACATCAATACCGGCTAACATTTTAGAGGGTTAAATTATTATTTTTAATGATTTTAAGACAACCGAAAGTATCTAAAGCACAGTTAGTATGTTATGAATAAAGACATATCATATCAAAAATTCATTTGCCATGTGTTTGTTGCTCCCGTAGCGCAGGATTCTTGGGTGACCCTAGACGCTCATCGCAGACGTGCGCTCTGAGGAGCATCGAAGCACGTGCAGCTCTTGTCAGACTTGGGCGCTGGATGAGAAGACCCAGCGTCGCGTGGAGGAAAACAGACCCAACCGTTCCTTAAAGCTTTAAATCTGACACGAAGCTACAGGATTCCTCCAATTCTTATTTAAATTAAAGGTTTTGAAATTAAAAAGAGTTGGTAACACACAGCATGCATCTTGCCTTTCTTCTCATTAGTTGTAGACAAATAACGCTGTGCAAAACGGGGACGCTCTCTGCAGCCTGCCTGAGCCTCTTCAGGAGCTTGCTACGCATTTCTACTACCACCTCAAATACATACATACATATGTGATAATTCAGTTCAATAATAAACAAAAATAAAGGAAAACAAATTTTTGAGTATGCAAAGGCTCAGTAGCAGCAGCAAGAGGAAAAACATGCAAAGCCTGAAGATTAGTTCTCCAGCAGCGGACAATGAAAAATACTTATTTCCACCTCCTCAAAGCAATTTATTAAGTGCCAATGGAGATGTAGACCAATTCTGACTTCTTTAGAAATTGAAGTGAGCTATGGAGAAAGGGACTCAACGTTTGGCAAACCGAAAAGGACAGCGGAAAGCCACGTCAAAGGCGTAGTTTTAAGCACAAGAGCCCGGCTTACCTGCCGCCTCGAGCACCAGCTGCAGCCTCGCCTTGGCCTGCTCCGCGGGCGTCTGCAACGACAGTGGGAAAGGCTGGTAACCAGCGGTGTGACCCAAAGGCGAGGGACCCGGGCCCCCCTGAGCCCCCGGAAAGGCGCTCCGCAGCTCCCACGCCACCCCGGTGACTGCGCGCCCAACCTCCCGACCCTCCTCCCTGCACGCTCAAAACCCCGGTCTAACACGATTAATGTGGCTGCTTTTACACACTTCTTCTGTTATCTGCTCCGATTACTTCCTCTCCTTAAGGTATTTATTTCTTTGCATCCGCGGGGCTGGGAAACACGTAGCTGGCTGGGTAGGCGCTATCCCCAGGCACATCTTACCGTGTCCAATGTGCTTGCCATCCCGCTGATTTTGAAGCCACTCAAACATTTTCACAGTTAAATTTATAGACAAACCCATTTGTCATGGAGTTCAGAAGTTGATTATTTTAAGTTTCTGAAAACTTTGGGAGGTTTCTGCTCTGCACTAGAAACATCAGAGCAAGCCACGCTTTGAAGCCCAGCAGCAGAGCGCCCGGGGCGAGAGGCAGCTTCATGGCTGCTGCCAGGGCAGTCTCAGTTTGCACCCTTCAGGCTTCACCCCTTTCGCCACGCAAGCATTATCCAAGGTGACCAGGCAAAGCGCTTTGCTCTGCCTGTCCCCGCTGAGCCTGCTCTGGTGGGGGAAGCACCTTAGTCCTGAGCACAGAAATTAGCTTTCCTCAAAATGTCCCTCAAGCAAAGACCTCTCAGCTTGCACTGTGCCTGACAGCACAGATTACCGGGGGATCGAGGCGACTGCCCGTGCATTAAAATGGCCCAGGAGTCTGAAAAATGCAGTCAGAGCATTTGAGAGGGTGAGAGCTTGACAAAATTTAGTTTGAATGTCAGTTGTACCACGTGCACAAGCACACACACTTCTACCAAGTCATGAAAAAAATACATTCTGCTTTTCAGGGAGTTGTTTGTTTTAATCCTTGGTTCTACATCACCTCCACTCGTACTACAACAGGCTACTTGACGGTGAAGAACAGTTTTATTTCTACCAGAATAACGTAAAGACTGCTCGATTACTCCACAGCTGCTGGCAGACCCACAGGAGACCTCCATACAGATGTCTTTCCGTTATGAATCAATAATCCCCGAACAACGGATGAGCAGTTCTTCTTAAATTAACGTTATTGGCTTGGGTCCAGAAAGCACTTTCCCAACCGGTGGATTCCCAACTGGATGAGGCCAATACTCTGAGAAAACGGGCACAGATGAATTCACACAAAAATCACAATTAGGACCCCTGAACAAGCCATTAGCAGCATGTGAGAAAGACCTGCTACTGGAGGTTGATACTGATGTAGAAGACCATTAAATGACGAAATTGAGAGAGGCCCTCAGGAAACTGAAGAACGGTGAAATGATTGGGGTAGAAAACACTATTGGAAGGATGTTTAACACAAGCTGCAAAACAACCTCTCGTACTTTCCATATGAGCTTTCCTTAAGCATAACCAAGAAGCAGAAGAATTCAAAACACTGTATTAAAAAATATATATCCTTATAGTACCAACTGCCAAAGGTGACAAGGAACTGTAAAACCAGGACAGGAATCCCACAGCAGGCATCCCATGAAACCAGGAGGTGCCTCGAGCATCCCTACCCACGCACGCTGTGTCTTCCCAAAGGCGTCTGGTAATGTACTGCAGCTACGCTTTGGGTTATTGTGCTGCTCTACGGGATATCGTAACATGGAAGCAAAGCCAAACAAGACCACCTCTATCATAGAGTTGAATGGGGTATGTTTGTATGAAAGAAAAAAATAATCTATTGGATTTACCATAAGGTTGCCCATTTATCAGTAAGAGAAAGATTAAATACATAGGCATTAATATCCCGAAACAGCAATTGGAAAACAGCTGACAGAATATATTATCTACAAGGAAAGATGTGCAATGACACTGAAACAATGCTAGATGACAGGCAAAAGATACAAAATGTAAAAGAAATTTCATAAATTCAGAATGATCTGCAGAAGTAGCGCTAGCACGAAAACAAAACTTCCTATCTGGGCAGCATCATAGATATATATATATAATGGGATTCAAGATGGTGACCAGCTTATTTCATTATACAAGTACACAAAAAAAGAGTCCGTTGGAAAAACATCTAATGTCATCAGCCATCAGACATCAAAGACGATGGCAGATTGGTTTAGCGCATGCTTTAAGATTGCCATTAGCATCATGTTCCTATGAAGACAGTTTGTATGTAAGACAGAAGTGGCAGATGACAGGAAAATGCAACCTTTTATTTTTAATCAAGTTTGCATTATTAAATCACTAAACAGTTTATAATTGAGGTGTATATTCAAAGATATTCCTGTGATTAATAATTGCTATATTTCAAGCAAACATTTCATTATATGTATTCAATTTTTAATGCTAAATTCTTTAGGAACATGTAGCACATCCTTTTAAATTTGTATTTGTACACAGCAAGTCTCTTGTATTACATCGCTAGACCTTCCATAAATAGTATTTTTAATGAACAACTGTGCTAAAACCAGTGTCTCATAACTTTCAATTTTGTGCTTATTGTTAAAAAGCAAAACAAAACAAAAAAACCCACCCACACAAAAGCTGCTAGCTACCAAGAGCTACCAGGAGCAAGTCATGTGCTCGATGGACAGCTTCAGACATGCCAAAGAAAATTTTGTGGCAGTGACATAATTTTACTATAAGAAGGCAATTGCTTTTACACCATCAGCATCATGTTTTGCCTTCAATAAAGATTCAATTGCAGTGGGGATTTGGCAATATATTTTATGGAATTCATTAATAGGCTTGAAAGAAATGCTTCAGTTCAGCTACTAGATTTTAAAGTTAACATCAAAATCCTCCGCACTCCTTGGGATGCATGCTATATGTTTTTGATTGAGAAAACAGTACTAAAGTGAAAACACTCAAAAACATTGTGAAAAAAAAGATTTTTGTTTGAGAAACTAAGTTTAAAAACACAGCCTCAAACTTCCATTTCAACTGATGACAGCGAGTACCACTCCGCAACGTGCATGGCTCTCGTCAGCAAGGGCAAACATTACATCACCACGAGATTCAAGCAGCAATCATGCCAAAATATTTTGAGTTGCAATGCTCTCTTGCCTAATTTTTAGGAATACGTGTATTTCATATAGAGTATGCGACTCCAGTGTTTATTGCCTGTGGCAAAACTGGACTTGTTCAATTCCTATTTATCACTAACGACACTGGTTGGGAATAGCTTAACTACAGGACTCGTCTCTCCTACAACACCTCCAATAAAAAGCCTAGCAAACCTTAGTGTGATGGTGATCAATTTGCATCTATTTTACACAAATTTGTTTTATCTTTGCATTTGATAAATACAAACCCAGCAATCCTTAAAGCCTTCTACAACTCTGCTAATAGGTGTGAGTGACAGCCCCTAAGTGCCGTGTTTTCCCTCCGCAAACATGACTGACACTCCGTAGCTGTATCACACGTGCTGCCTGAAATTATAATTAAATGTTTTCCCTAGACTTGCAGAGGGGCTCTAGGATATCAGATTTGTTTAACAAATCTAGAGCAAGCTCATAATTTAGAAGATTTTCCACTTCCTGATACAAACCAGAGTTTCCCCCAACACACAACCGGCCTCTGTGCTGTTACGTCAGAAGACTACGCAGCTGGAGATGCCCAAACGCGGCAATCCAGCTTGCTTGCACAGCTGAAACGTCTCCGTGCTGCCTCCCCCCGCCCCGAGGAGAGCTGTGTGTCCAGGCTTCTTGCTGAAGACGACTCGGGGCCTGGCCGTCGCAGCAGCGGCAACGTGGCATGCAGGTACTAGCCATTACTACCTATTTCACATTAAAAAGTAGGCTGGCTTTATAACTTCCGTCGTGACCGGGAAAACCTGCCGAAGGACGGCATTCCAACAGACTGACAGGTAACGCGTTGTCTAGGGGGACGGGAGACCGGGAGGCTTAACCAGAGCAAACCACAGCGCCCGGCATGGAACAGGGTAAAACATAACGCTGACAAACACGAAGTGATGCACATTGGAGAGAACTTCTCACTCACCGCATCGTGTTCTCAAAGAACAGTATTAATTCAGGAAAAACCAGTGTAGGCATCATTGTGGACAGCTAAACAGAGACCTCAATGCATATCAGTAATGAGAAAAGACAGGGAAGAAATGAAAAAAAATAAACAAAGAGGATAGATCTATAATTCCATTTTAATCCATTCCGTAAGTCAGTGGCCTGCCTTCATGTGAAATATTATACATCTAGTTCTAGTAAATCTATCTCAGCAGGAAAAGAGCAGAGAACCCCAACCCCGGCTATCGCTGAAACGGAGCCTGATCCAGTTCTGAGAAGGACCACGACATGTTTGCTTAGCATCGCTGCGACCGGGCCTTTTCTGCTCCTCCTTTCACCACTGGGAGATGAAAAAGAAGACAATAATTATAAAAGAAACTGAAAATAAAGACGTTATTTGTATATTTGTATTAAGGAATACCTCACAGGAGCATACTATATATATGTGTGTATGTATATATATATAAAAAAAGAGACTGAGATGTTGTAAAGGTGGTCCTTCTCTTTTTTGAGGCAGAGGAAACAGAATGAATTTGAAAGGTGGCAAATTCAAAACTGATAGAGGAATGTTTTTTCCCCCCCCAAATTTTTTGCCATAAAACATCAAGGAGAAGAATTCATAATATGAATTAGCAGTTTACAAACAAAATAAGCGTATCTGGGATTATCTGATTTAAACCCCTACTTTTTCAGACATAAATCAGCTTAAATAATTGGATGTAAAAATGATGTTTCTGTCTAATTCAGTGTTTCTTCTTTTTATGTGATCAATCAGCAATACACTCAAACACAGGCTATAGTAAGACCAGTGTTCTGACCTATTATGGGTCTACCTCCTCCAAAAACTGAATCTTTTGGGATTCGTGTGGGAATTTATAAATTCGGAAATTTCTATTCAGTAAGATGATGTTTACTTTACAAATAAGAAAGGTTTTTTCCAGGCTCGCTCCCTGTCTTGAACTATCTTTCTATTATATACAGTAGGGAAACAACAAACAATAACAAAAAATATATGTATATTTTTACTACTAACGCACTGATACACTGGCTGTATGAAAATGTTCAGTAGCTAACAATGAAGCAGATAAAAATGATGCTATATTGATAGTGCAGTTTTACATTCCTATGCTTACCAAGGACAGAGTTTGGAAAAGAAAATTGCAACAAAAATTTGAGGAACTGTCTGACAATCTCCAAGCAGCACAGTGGAGAGCTGCAAGCAGTTATGAGCAGAAATCATTTTTCTATTGCAAAAACCCTATTATTTTCTTACTTTAGATAAATAGCCTAAAAAGGAACAGAAAGCATCTAAAGCTCAAGTAACTGTTCACATTCCATTTCCCCAAAATTTTATACTTTTATGGACCTCTGATCAACCCACATTAGCTATAGTCTAATGCAAATTACTAAAATGTTCCATTACAGTATTTGAAATAGAAAGAAGCATAACAGAAATTTTGGTCTTTGATAATTGTATAGGACTGACATTTACGTGCAATACACATGCATTATAATTGGAGAAAAATAATATAAAGCATGGAATAATAACAGTATCTGTCTATCAAACACACAGACGCTTTTGGCCCTTCCATAAAAAAACAACTGCAGCATAAGCAACATACTAAATAGGAAAGGGCAATCATTAACCAAAAAAAATAGAAGAGGAGCCAGAAAAGCCATTTTTCCCTTTAATGTATGTAAAGGCCACAGAATGAGTATGACTAATGATGAAGAGAAAAGTACAGCTTAACTAGCAATATATACACCATGCCGAAGAGATAATCGAGCAGGATCTACTTACAGGAGGCAGATTTCCCAGCCACAGCCAGAGGAAAACATCTGCACCCTGGCAAAAAGCCCTGAAACTTTTCCGGGTGTACAGACAACCCTGCTCATTCCAACTATTCCAGGATCAACAAGTTATCAAAATTGGGAAGGAAAGACAACAAAAGGGCCTAACCATTAAAATTCAGAGTCCTGACAGAAAAGACACGATTCCTGGCATAAGTATAAAGCCATAGCTATAAAGCTCATAAACAACTTAATGAAATGTTTCTATTAGTTAAAATGCAAAAGAATATTTTGATTATATGTTTTTCATCCAACTGAATTTTCATACAAAACGATCAAAGGGGGAAACACATTATATCTTCCCTAAACATAAGAGACACTTTGACATGCCCCATCTCTCAAAAGCGCAGGATTCAGAAAATCCTCTCCATCTATCATCCGGGACATAAACGGTCATTAAAGCATTTGGATTTGTTAAGTCTAATCACAGGTTCCTCTGGTGACAGACTCTCCACCTTCCTGGGCTTTCCTGCTGCCAGAGACGGGGCTTACCGCAACGCCTTCAGAGAGCCAGGAGAGGAAGGTGGTCTGGGGAAGGGGCAGCCTACTGTAGGACACTACCAAAAACCAAAGTTTCAGAAATAAATAGCAATGCCTTACTGGAGCTAACTCAAAAGGCAGGAGCTAATGTCTCTGGCAAACAGCTATACCCGGTCCAAACGCATGTCAGTGCTTTTCGCTCAGCATTCAAATCATTCTGCATCTTGCTGTAGCAGGTGCTCCTTTAAAGGGCTGTAAAACATAACATTATTTTCACTAAAAGTTACTGAAAAAAGCCAGCAAAATGGCCTTCGTACTGGAAGTGGACACAGCAAACGGATTCACTGGCCACCTGGAGAAATATATATAGCTGTAAACAAGACCCCAAAATTGGCAAATGCTGGTCTTTCTAAAAGGAAAAATTACTGAAAATGTTAAACTTATATGGTCATAAACTCTGCATGAATTCTTTAATGAGAGAGAAAGCATAGATCTCTATCCAGATTCTTATTAAAGGCTAGAAAATTACCATCAGCCCATTTATTTAGTAATCTGTAATATCATATTACATTTACAATCTCACTGAAATAATAACCAAAAAAATCACAAAAATAACCATGTGTTCATAAAGAGAAGACTTGAGAAACACATTTTTGCATCAACATCTTCATCTGGTCATTACATATATAAATTCATGTATTTTATAATGTAGCCTTTGAAAATTATCCAGATTACAAATCTTTGAGCACAATATGAACTGAGAAAGATAACCCCTTTCAAGTATTACAGGATAACTGCTAATCCAAAATTTAACGTAGCACTGATCTCCATTCCTTTAAAAAATTATAAGGTTGTTAATATTTAACTTCTAAATGTGGACTGCCATTTCTCTTTTATCACTCTTTTATATTCTTGGTATATTATGTTACCAAAACCCTGAAATACATATAAAAATCAAATGAATTCAGCTTCTGAAAACAAATTTTTGAATTAATACATTAGAAACTGCTCGTAAGACAGCTACAGCTAAACTTGGACTAAGTGTAGAAATAAATGAACACATAACAATAGAAAACAACACAGATTAACTAAAAGCAATGAGTTTATACTTGAATTCCTGCTTCCGTTTCTCCCACCCAGAGATGAGTTTTCTATTCAGGTAATTCTGAAACAAATATATAAAATAAAAAGAAGGGACTCATAAGCATTTGAGTGATTGAAGTGCAGGAATTGAAAAATGGAAGAAAAAACATTTTGAGAATGGAAAGCATTTCAAATCCTCACAAACATCCAGTTTTCTCACAATTAGCCTTCAGTTTAAAAGCAATCCAATGTGCCCTCAAAAATTATGCCTAGTTATAGAGTGATTAGTCTGAAACCAATCAATACTATATAATAAGAATAGTGTATTTTCTCTTCGTTCTTTAAGATTCAGTGATAGAAACTCACCTCCAATTGCTTGTTTTTCAGGATGTCACAGATTTGCCATTCTCACTGCTTAACTTTTTAAAAAATGACTCCTATGCTCCATGCTTTCGGATGGTTCTTTGGACAAATAAATACAAT
>PTFA01000026.1:4817924-4907030 GCA_003342895.1 Casuarius casuarius
GACAACTTGTTTCGGGGAACCGGCCTAAGAAGAATACTTCGACAGTGAGAAGTATCAACCTCAAAGCGAAAATATTATTTATTAGTTAAAAGCAAAAATTAAACTTTGTTTTTGGTTCAGGTTGCTATAAAAAAAACCTACCAAATTACAGTAAAGAGCATTATTTATTTCCACCTACTTTGGAAAAAAGTCAAAATATACCTAAAAGTCCTTCAAGAATACGTTTGATCAGTCATACGTACTGGCTACTTTTAAAATGTGAGCATCCAAATTTAAAGCTTACTAAACATGTCCAATTCTCTGCTCTATATAGTGTGTTTTTAATCAGGAGTAACCATTTCCATGAACGTGTGACAAGTATAAACCATTTAATGTATTCCAACAACTGCGTTCCTCAGTACAGCTGATAGAACATCATGAAAACTACCATTTATATTCCATATGTTAGATAAAATTGACTTTTTTATGAATATCAAAAAATCACCTAATGTTTATTTGACCGGAATACTTTACAACTACCTTCAGATCCTCAGCGTTCTCTTGCAGTTATGTATTTGCATCTTGAGAAAATGCAATGTTTGTAGTTGTCTCCTCAACACTAGTCAACGGCATTAAGGGCTCAATGCAAAAAGATCCAACAGCAGGATTCATTGTGTGTCTATACAAATAGAAATATTTCTATTCTAAACAGTAGGAGTTGGCTCAAATAGTTAATTAGTTATGAACAATAGTTTTTCTGTGTAACCTACATTTAACATTATTTTGTAAGAGGACCCCAACTTGGTTATTTCTGAATGCCTTGAGACTTCCGACAAATTCAAAGTTAGTTATTTTTATAACCTTGCCAGGAAGACGCTAGCAGTGGCTGCGTTTTCATACCTAACACTCCAAAAGAAAACTCCTGTGTCTCTACTATCCTTGGTCAAGGAAAGTCTCCAGAAGAAAATTCAATAAATAAAACAAATTGAAGGCTTTAACATTTACCTTATCAAATAGCAAACTAATGACTTACATAAATTTTTGTAAGCAAGCCAACTCGTATGTAAAATGCAGAATAAGTGAGAGATGGATGTGAAAAACAGGAATTTACACAGAAATAAATACAGAGTTCCTTATGGCACCGTAAGCTACAGACTCAAATCTACAAGGGTTATGATCCCACCAGCACCTTGCAGTACCATTTTTTCCCCACTAATTTGCCTACCTCCTGATAGAAAGAAATTCTACTTGCACAATTTTATTTCACCTTAATTTCCCAGCTTTAAAAGACTTTCTACACTACACTGCTACACACCTTGTTGAAGTATCCGGCTCCTGAGCACAGACTCGTGCCCCATCAGGGGACTACACGAACCCGTTGCCCAAGAGGAAGGGAGAAAGCCCAGAGAAGCCATCCACGCCCATGGGTCTGCATTTGTGCCTGCTGGGGGGACGCCCCACCAAATATGCTCTCTTTCTTTTTTGGGGACGAATAGCTCAATTTCTCAATTCCATACCGCACTACCATTACTGCACTCCACAGTAATATAATTTCAATAGGAAAAACCCATGCACCCACCCCAGCCAACACGCACCGCATGAGAGCTGGCAGAATATAATTGACCAGCAGGGAATTTTGCCAGGATACTATGATAAACATAATTACTCATATTAAGAGTGTTAATTAATTGTTTGCGAATACAAATAGTTGGCTGCTTGGTTTTATAGCTCATTAGAAAGCCAACAATTCTATTAGGCACCGCTGCCCAAAGTCGCATTAGGAGGCTGATCTGTAATCACCCGAAGCCTGATACGGAGCCAGCCAAAGTCAGCGCGGCGCCGACCACCGAAATCACACGCCAAGAAGAAGAAATAGCGGTACCTGGTGAACAGGTATTAACGCTTTCTGGATAAAGGGAGGATTTTTGGACAGATCTTTGGCAGAAAAGCTTTGTATGCACAAGAGCTGTCCGGGTGGAGTTAATCTACACCAGTTACCATGAATTAGTGACCTTGTGTGTAGACTACCTACCTCCCGCCAGGCTCGAGGAGCTCTGCCCACACCTGCGCGTGGTTATTGATCCACAGCAACGCTGGGAGCCCCGCACTGCCGGCAGACAATAACTGTACGCTTCCAAACCGCTGATGGGCTAAACAAGCTATTAATGACAGGTTGCTCTTCATCATTTAAAACAGACAGACTCTGCTGCTTGACCACAAGGACGAGCAGGTTATTGCTTTGAAATGTTACACGAAGACACAAATGAGAAACCTCTGCAGAACAAACCACGCGTACGGCTCCACAGCTCTTTTAGTATAGCTATTAATAGGAAACAGGGCCTGTTCAGAGCGGCAAATATTTAATCTTCCATCCCAAGGTTGCTACAGTCTCTCAAAATTTCTACTCAGAAAAGGAATGAGCTGCATATAATTCAGCAAATAATTACCAAAACTTGTGGAATACACGACTACTTTTCCCCATTAAAATCTGTGTTTCATTCTCCTTTTTTAACTAGCTAAAAAAATGCTCCTGAGTAGATCTAGCTATCTGTGGGCCCAAGGGAGTGCAGTTTTGACCTGCTCCTCAGCTGGACAGCCCTGTCCCCAGCGCAAGGTGGGGAAGCAGAGCAGCTCGCTCGGGGGCAGCTCCACCCCGCGCTGAAGCCCCCGACCCGGGGAACAGCCACAGGAACGGCGCGTGCAGTTCTCCAGACGCTTTTGCTCATTAAAGCAAATATTCTTAGCTTGAAAGTAATTCTAAATTATAATTTGTAAAATATTTATCACTTCTTCAAAAGCAGTAGTTATACTACTTTATTTAGTTTCACCGTGTACGTAACTAGATGCTAGGTACCAGGGTAGCAGATGCTACTTACACACGTACTTCGACAAGCACTAACACAGGCTGCAGTCATGTGAACGGTATAGGCATGCGGATAAAAGTAATGAGAACATACAGACCAGGTAAAGGTTGTATCACAAGTTGAAAAACACTCTTTATATGCACGTACGTTTACATACATACATATTTTATTTTTATATCTATTTATCTCAAAGATTTGACATGCAGATTATCCAACCAATATAAAGACTCCTCTTCTTTCATTGCTGACTTTGGAAAAAATAGGGCCAAAACTTCCTTACGGGTACTTGGAAACGCGGTAGTTTAAGTAGCAGAACCAGTGCAATCAGGTGGCTTAATGCCTCTGCGAGATAGCCCTACAGTTTATTGGGAGTTCAAAAGGTCTTTGTGAACTCGTCAGACAGGACACTGAGGTATAACGCAGTTTCTGGCATGAGCACTCCCATCTGCGTGTGCCCTGGGAAGCAGCGGATTTGCTGGAGAACTCCTTCCCAGGACAGATGTCCTGAGATCGCAGGGAAAAGGCAAAAAGGCTCAAGAACCTGGAGGTTTCGGACAGATCTTTCACGGGTATACGAGACAACTAACTCATTTAATGAAGACAAGGTTTTATTCGAGCATGGCGAGTTATGACGCCAAAGAGCGTTAGGTATTGTTACTCGACAGAGCATCCCTCCCAAAATCCCAGGGAAGCTGAGCTCCAGGGAACGCAATTCCCGGTGCCCCACCACCTCCAGCCCTGCCAGCAGCGGCTCAAACCCGGACGCCTCTTGCTTCGGAGCCCACCGCTTCCCGCGGACGCTGTAAATCAGACCCGCAGCCCCAGCTATCGCAGCGCTCCCAATTTAGAAAAAGGACCAGTCACGGTCATCTGTCAAGACTGCGGCATCTTTATAATGCATTAGAAGCGTCCCCTGAACCCATCGGATTACAACAGCCTGACACCGGCAGAGGAATGAAGCACTTTAAAAATTTATTTAAGAGATTCAACTAGCATGCGAGATACCTACGAAACCAGCAAACGAGATTAATTTTCAAACTGTTCTAAGAACCGGTCGTGACACTCAGCGATTTGTTCCATTTACAGACTCAAAACACTAGGTGCAGTGGAACATTTAATATGCCACCGTTATAAAAGGGAAACATCCTTTTCTTCCTGCGGTTAATCCCAGATATTGGGACACAAGCTCCTACAAACAATCCCTTTCTAAATGATTCCCAAAATGGGAAGCAACAATGAAGAGCAATTTTTAAAAATCTGCATGCAATAGATTGTGACAAAATTTTATTTTAATGCCAGTATAGAACAGTTTATATTTAGATGTCACATGAAAAATTAAACATGAATTTAAACATTTCCCATGATATATTGACAGAAGTATACGTACCATTAGCTGTGAATATTTTGATTTAATGGAATTAATAATCTGTTCAGATGGACTACTTAATGTTCTGATGACTGCTGATACCAACACTCCCAGCTCAATGAGTCTCAGACTTGTGACAATATTGTGGTTTTTTCCAGTTTTGATCAACTGATTAGTTTTTAATGCTAAGTATGTCTTGCTATCACTTGCGGTTTGAATATGTTTACTTAAACCAAAAATATTTTGCATCTCAATTATTATTTTATATTGCAGCTCTGAATGGAATTTAAGTCAATACATTATTCATAAAGCAAAGACAACAGAAAAAAACAAAGCTGTGCACTTCTTTCAAAGACTTCAAATTACTAAAACATACCATATTTATGCATGCAATATTTGATTATGTGTGGGGTTATTTTTTTTTCTTTTTTTATCACGAGTTTGTTGTTTTCAGATCAGGGTATGCCAAAAAATCCAACACCAAACAATTTTTGTTTATAATTAAGGCAATCATCAATCCAAGGATTGTAGTCCATTTTATTTTATCTCTACATCAAAAAAAGTAATTTAAAAAAAACATTAAAATTCCCTTGAAATGGTAAGATAAATGAAAATGTAAGTGCCTTCACATAATAACAGTAAGCTGACCCTCTGGGAAATGGTTGACTTTTTCAATTCAAGGTATTCAAAGCTCATTCAAAAGTGTTCATTTGGAATGCAGATATCAAAGATGATGCAAATGTTCAAGAGAAAATTAAAACTTACCAGATGTTCTAATCCAGCTTTGATGTTGCCAGGGTCCCTGTAACAGAAGAACAAAAGTTCTAAATAGTTGCTAAACCCTTGTTGACACTGATTCATGTTCTCAGAAATGTCAAAACCATGTAATTTCTTGAGTATGTAAAATTTTTACTTCTTATTGCTTAACCACTACAGTATTTAAAGAGCTTCCATCATCCAAATGACTAACTGCAGAACTGCTTAAAGCCTCAGGTTCTACCTGCCTTACAGTTGCTGTATCCTTCAGCCACGCAACAAGGCATTCATTTAAAAAATATTTCTATGTAATTATCCCACCACTTCATATTGAAATTAATAAAACAAATATCATTATGCGCTGTCTAATCAAATCCATGTTCAATGACTTCATGGCCCTGCTTTGCCACTGCTTCAACACGAAACTTCACGCATGTTTACAAAGGTGATGGGATCAATGGACCATGCACAACTGAACAGGTCATGGCAGGCACGCCGAAACCCGGCATTTTACTTCTGACAGCTGAAAACTACAAGTGTGTGGATAGGAAGATACAAAAAAAATGCTGCCACAGAAATAGGATTGCAAAAATGGACCAAGCTAACAAAGTAAAAACATTTAAAAGCAAAATGAATCCTTAACACGCCCTGCCAGGTACCACCCCAGGGCAGCCTGCAGCCAGGACAGGCACACGCGGCTTCTCCGCTTCCACCGAGCTGCATGGAAAGCGTTAGATGCCTACCCTCTGCCACTTCAAAAACACACACGAAAACAACAAAATCCAACCCAAACCCCAAAGCAAAACAAATGGAAAAACCCAACCGAGCAGCGGCAGCTTGCAGGGACACCACGGTGTCTCCGCGAAGCCTGCGCTGCACTGCTCGAGGAAGACGGGCCGTGCTCATGCCAAACAGCGAGAAGCTGCTCCACAAGTATGTCAAGTAATTATCTTTGAACCGTATAATGTCATCTGTATTTATAATACTACATATATTTCAACAAATTATTCAACTATATTGAACTGCTCCGATTAAACCCCAGCTACTTGCTATCCTCTAAGACAGCGAGCGGTGCGAGACTGAGCCCGGCTTTCCGACACTTAGTGCAGGGAATGTCAAGTATAACATGAAGTTACACACGGAGATAGTCAGAAAATATGAGATTTTACTAAATGCTGAAAAAAGCTTCTTTCAAACACTCATTTTAAAGCCTCACTCTACTTAAGGCACGATTTTATCATCAGGTTACCACTGACTGATATTACTGCAGTCTCAGAGATAAACCCAGCACATGCGAAGCTAATTTAAGATTGCTTTCATGAATAATTTGACCACAGAAATTTTAGGCTTTTCACACAAAGCTTTTGTTTATAATTTCTCAAAGCTTTCAAGAAGTGCACTGCACATCTGCTCCCTGCAAATTTCCCTTGAATGAAGGCACAGGAAAAGACGCACTTTTCTTACACCGGTCTTTTCTCTTCTTTTTTTTTTTTGAATAATTTTTTTTATTCGAGTCCATACATTATTTAGATAGAAATGAAGACTTTTGCATCTCTTCTGTGGCCTTGAGGAGCTCCATGAGTTGGGAGGCAGGAGCACCCACCCGCCGGCCTCCTCGCACTGCCCCGGCGCCGGCGCACGCGGCTCCTCCCGCCCCGTGCTGAAAGCACACTTAATTCAATTATAGGTCTCAAAACTGATAAAAATGGTCCTGAAGTGGAAAATGCGAAGAGATTATTGGCAAATGAATAAAGATTTGTATCGAACTAACACACAAGAGTACAGCGGGTTTTTTTTTTTTTTTTTTTTTTTTAATCATTCCCTGTCTTAAGTCTTCTGGGAACAGAGAGTTTCCCTTCCCCTCATGCAGCACATCGATTTCTGAATTAGACTGCAATATTAAATAATTAATATACTTGCCATGATTGATGCTTTGCATTAGTTGAATATTAGGTTATCAATCAAAATCCACTTGGTTTAATGTAATAATATTGAAAAAGTGTCACTGGCTGTTCATCCAATTTGTAGTTGAGGCAGTGCAGATAGTAATATTGGTGTAACACAGGCTCTAACACAGGAAATGCAGTGGTTGAACATCCATAAGGCAAACATTATCAAGCTAACCAGGACAAGGTTGAGGTTGTCCTAAATAAACCTCGTGGCACCTGTCACTTGCAATGAAAACCTCTTTCCAGCCAGCGGCTGCCATGCATCAATCAGGCAATGACAGCTAGCAAAGCTATAGCACCATTTTATTTTATTTTTCTTGTTTTAAATATATATGTGTACACACACACAAATAAAACTCCTATTAATCCTGTATTTCAAATACTGCGTTATGCAAAATTAGGAACTGTTGCTACAGCTCAATCACAATGCATGCAAAGTAATTTTTAAAGCACAAAGTAACCATAGATTATTACAGAACACATTAATCTTTAATACCATAAAACACTGCAAATAAAAGGCAAGAGCTGTTTTATGCACATCCCATATAATAAAACACTCCTATAAGGAACACCACAAGAAAGTTATATTAATTTTATATCATTATCTGGCAATAACGTTTTACATGGGCTTACTAAAACGAGTTTTAACACCACCACGGTACATAGTTCCCCCCAAAATACAGATTTATCTTTCAAAGTCCCCAATGCATGACATTTATTTTTAGTTTTATTAGGCAAGTTTGGTTTTATTCCTGCCTTTTTTCAACTATCACATAAGTTCTGAAGTTGCATTTTCCCACCATAGTCAAGAATTTGTGCTGTAGAATACTAGTTGACATGCCTATATTTTAAAAGCATACATTACATATGTTAAAAACAGTGAGTATACTATTCCTGCTAGTCCAAACATTAGCTTTTGGTAATGCCAAACAAAAACACTGCAGCTGAGCTAGATTTGAATCACGGCCATGGGGGACCTGTAACAGGCCAAGAATTCAATTAAGCAGGTGTAGCCAGCTTTTGGAGAACTTAACCATAATGCAGGTAACTGAGATAGTGTTAACTTATTAGTGCTAGTTCCTTTGCCAATAAACTAACAATCAAACAGAAATATTCACCAGTATTTGCTGAAAATTCTGATTTTCACTTGGACATATATTCATGTCCATAAAAGCAGGTACATGCACAAAACTAACCATTAATCAAGGGAGCTGAATAAAGCAGCATCTTCAAAATATTCATACTTTAGCTATTCACAAAGAATCTAAGATTCCCCAAATAATTTACCTTATTATAATTTTACAGCAGTTTCGGACACAGGAATTACAGGACCAATGCTTGCTTTTTGCACATCCGAGCTAAACAAATCGCTCGGTACATTTGGACACGGCGTGCTGTTCTTCCACTGCTCACTGCTAGTGTCCCCGTCATGAAACAGGAGCCTTGGGGCCAACGGTTAAACCAGAAGGTACCAGACCTTCATCAGGTCGGGGAGGACACTGGAAGAGAGGAAGGAGGAGGAGGAGATGGATAAACTAGCGTCTGGGAGCGAAGGAAGGAGCAATGGGACACAAGTCTGGGCTGGATGTGGTTCCCAACAAGCAGCTGGGACTGGATGAGGAAGGAGCCTGGGAACCAGCAGAGCAGCATGAAGTGCACCAGGCAGAAGACAGATCGGATGGGGATGGGAAGGGGACCGGGGCTGGATAGCAAAAAGCAAGCACAGCCTGACCAGATGATGGATAGAGAGAACAGGATCCAGTTTCTGGGCAACTAGAAACGAGGACAGAAGAGGGGGCAAGTAGGAGGAAGGAAGGAGATAGGTGAGAGGCTGAGACAGCAAAACTGGAAGTAGCAAGAAACTGGGGAGAAGTCAAAGGTGGAGAACAAGGAGCTGGAAGTGCCTGGAAAAGGGGACAGAGGGCAAAACGGCAGGGGCAGCCACCGCGCAGGGTCTTGCCACCCATATCCAGCCCCCTGCAACCATCAAGGCATTTTGGGGAAAAACAAAACTAAAACAAGCCAGTACTGAAACCTCATCAAAACTCTCTCAGTTGCCAACTCGGAGACTTCCCCAAGCATTTACAACACCATAAGCCACAAGCGGCTTGCACACGTTTCCCTTTCTGCCAACACTCATCCCATGGCTATCAACATACATGCAGAAGGGATTGCACACTGCTACATATTCTCAGTTATTACATTGCTATATATTACACTGCTATATATACACTACACTGCTGCACACTTACAGAACATTTTGGAATACTTCTAATATATACGCTCATGTGTATCTAGTGCTCCTCAATGTTTATTCGTAACAAGTTCTTTGCATTTCATCAGTTCCCATTGAAGCAAATTCCTGCATAACATATGAACGAAGCCTTCACAGAAAAGAAAAAAAAAAAAGAAATCACATAAAGGATGATTTCTAAAGGCTAATCCCAAGAGGCATCAATTTCTCCATTAGGCTTGAAGACCTACTTCGATTAGAAAAAGCACAAAAGACAAGTGCCTGGCATAATACCTGGCCAAAAGCAGTTCTGATCATACACCAGGTCTCTCTGCTTAGCTCCATAATAGATGGAGAATGTTACATTCTCGTATTTTGCTGAGTGGATGAAATATATATTGTTAGCGTCATCTAGATCATAATAAAATCATGACCTCCTCTTCCTCAGCAGTTAAAAAAGTGTTTTTCATTTTCTTACCCCTCACCTCTCCAAACGAAGCACCTAGTTGCCACACTTTGTCCTGGTTCACCCCGTGTTATTTAAAGCACTTTGGAGCAAAGTGTCTTCAAGATGCTACAATGTTGACAACACACTGCAATGCCAGCGATAAAATTTATGTTGTTACTGTGAAGCTACCTAAAACCTAAGTCGTCTCAGAGGGATATTTTATACTTACCACTATAACAGGTGACTGTGACTAGTCTAAGCTTGTTAGTGGGTCTGTGTTAAACTCTTTAAAAAAAAAAGTTACAATAACCAAGTGACAATTCTGAGAGTTGAGTTGAATTTGTGCTGCCAGATTAGTGGCAACAAACTGGAAGTAGGCTGCAATTTTTTTAAAAATTTATTTCAAATGAAAGCACACTAGTTTAGTTCACATTCTGCAGTTCTCTTAAGAGTTTTCCTGTATCATCCAACAAGCGCATCACATAATACTGTCAAAAATCTATCAACTATCATTTTAAAATGAATCCCCTTTGTCCCAGCATCCTTCCTGGAAGAACCTCACTGTAAAAGAAGCTCTTGGAAGAACCTCATATTTCCCTGTTCTTTATCCTCATATTAACATGCTTCTGCAGGTTACTCTCACCTTATGGTCTTCCCTACAGATCTTCCTCTGAGTAGCACTCACACCTCCTACTTTCCCCTTCTGCATGTCATCAGTCCTCACCTGTATCCTATATGAACAGCTCAAAAGAAACAGAAATCTCTTCAGAAGTCTTCAGAGATTCTTTACAAATTTCATCAGGTGACACAATATATTAAATACTTCAGACACTTATTGAAGAGTAGTGTCTTGAACTACCCTCGATTACTCCACTGTAATCTGTTGTTACCTTTACTATTTACTTCATCAGTTATCATCATCATCTCATGCTATTACCCACCTTCAAAGAACCTCTCCAATAGACTACTAAATTCACCAAGCTCATCTGTTTGGCAGTCTGTTGAGTATTTTAGAACCCAGCAAGGCATCTGGGCAGTGTAATCTTCTTTTGTATTAATGTGCAATTCCTGATACTGTATTCCAGGTTTTACAGCAATGCCAACCCGACTGCATCACTTGGCTTACCTAATACGAGCACCACAGAACGGGATAAACTCATTACATTAAACTCAACTCGTGTGTCAGTCTAGACTCTTCCCCCACCCTCTGCACTGAAGGGGCAAAAAGGGAGAGAAGACAGAAATGAATGAAAACAGGCCTTAGATGTCAGGAATTACACAAAGGGGGACAGTGAAGAGGATGAGGGAGGCTATTACCTCCAACATACTAGCCAGTCCCTCTCCCTTCCTGAACTTCAAATGGTAAAGAGTCTGCGATGACCCAGCACACCTATACAAGCGAGCAACACAGTATGGTTGCTAAATGCACCTATACTGAAGGTGACAGCAATGGGAGACGTAGGGCAGCCAGCGATCTCTAGACCTTTCTTTTTGTATATCTTTGTTTCAACAGACTGGCATCTGGAATTCGATTGCGGCCTTTGCTTGATAGTTATCTGCTTCTGACAACCATCGTCTGCCCAAAGCTAATGTGCTAAGAGGTGCTTAGCTTGTCATTAGGCATTGCAAAAATACAAATTAATCTAAATCAGATCCAGCTCCAACACTGCTGCTTTTCCTTCTTTGAGTTATAGAGGAAATGCTGAAAAGTAGAGTCATCGCTTTCTGGTCATAACTGGAAATTATGTCAAAGGGAGTCTGCAAAAGTAAAGAGGAGAAAACTATTTAAAAAAGCTATTTCCTCCTACTTCTCTTACATAAACATGAAGGAAATAAATTTCAGGGTTTTGAAAGTAAACAAATAACACATCCAAACAATGTTACCAATTAAGCCTATTAACTAATTTAAATGGATTCTGCATTTATGTACTCAAATTGCTTCAAAACGAACTAGAGAAGAAAAATATACACAATAAAACACAGTCTTCTGGCACATCTGACACACAAAACCTTTATGACCACCTGTGAAGCACAGCACTGAAAATCAAAGTCTTTGAGACTTGAAATCTAGTACTTTAAATTTACATAAAGATCCCCAGTACTACGTGCATCTCAGAGTTTCTTGATAATTGCAATGGCTTGAACAGTTCTGGCTTCCCATATCTAAAAACACTGCTTTTCTCCCATCATTGGTAGAGCCAACAAACAAACAATAAAATAGACTGACTAAATGGACATGATTTAGTAATGCGATGCCAAACTCAGAGAGGCTATAGGTGAGAAGAAACACAGGGCAGTAATCTGACTGTTACTCTGATGGTACAAAACATATAGAAAAATCAGTCTAATACTTCAGCTGAGAATATTTTTTTGCATCAGAGTTCAGCAAGACGAGATACAGCTGAGCCAGGGAGTTTGTGCTACGCTTTCCCTAACCTCTCATGCAGAAGGAGCTCCCACGGAGAGGAGAGAATGGCGAGGGAGTCCTTCACTCTGACTGCTAAAAAAAATCCATGATTTTTAGAAATAGTGTGAACATTGGTTTGCTCTTAATATCAGATTCAAATGGCCCGCAATTGATCCTGAACTGTAAGTCAAAGTTGCTATTACTATGCTCAGTGGTTCCCTCACCCTGCTCACACCAAATGTATTTCACTCAGGAAAAAAAATGGTAAGAAGTTTGGTCAATTACTGATAAATTTAAATTTAATAAAGATTCAAGAAGAATATATAAAGGTCATTTATCAAAAGCAGAAAGAAAAGCAGAAGTTAACCCCCCGCCCCCAAACACACACAGAATAACTTGGAGAAACTGTTGAAGAATTCAGCAGAATATAAGGGAAGCTAAATTGAATCATGCTAAAACCAGGGACTTGAAACAGGACACAAGGTGAAGCAATTTCCATAACATGTTATCCTAGAGAGAAGAAAAATCAGTGCCCAAGAGACCTTATCAAATATTCAAGAGGGGAAAAAAATATATATAGCCATGGCTCACAGAGTAAAACTCAAAATATTTATGCAATTGAAATAAACACTGAAACTAAATGGAGGAAGAAAAACCATAATACAATGTTGATAACACCAATATTTTTGAACAGACCCTACAAAACGCCCTTTTTCTCCATACATATTTCTCCGATAAGTGAGAGACCATATGGCACCTAGCCAAAACAACTACCCCAAAAGCTCCCATCATCGGTTTACCGAGACTTCGGACCAGCTCTGGAAACCGCATGAACAACCAAAGCGGATTTCTTTGCGGTGGCTGCCGTTCCTCGCATCAACCCGGCAATTCAAAGCACCCAATAGCCCTTGCACTTTTCATTTGGGGGGGTTTTTTCCTTCCCTCTTCCACGCGCAGGGCTCTCTTCAGAAGCAGTGAAACCTTGTTAATCAGAGCCTGAATTCCCAGCAAACACGAGCAATTAGGCTCCAGGCTTTGGAGTGTCACTGTCTCCGTTAACCAGATTATGGGGTAGTCTTAAATAAATTAGACAACTTTGGCCTGTTTTACCTTTTCGGTAAAATTATTTAGTAGATATTCAATTAAAACACATCCTGTAGGTGAAAGTGTATGAAAACATTTCAGTAATGGACATTAGTAGTAGTAGGAAGTGCTGCTAATTAGTCTCAAAGTACAAAACTGATTACAAAAGCAGCAGAAAGCCCAGCAGTGTAAATGCACACAACGCTGCCTTGAATATTAAACAAAGCAGAGCAAGGTTTCATGCTGGTAAACGTAACTACAGTAAAAACTCTCTGGACTAGTAAAGAGTGCTACAGGTTAATGAGGAACATATAAAGAGTGCACAGTAATTATCATACCTAACACCTTACCATCTGGGTTTGGATGACTACAGAATATAAACACAATTTATCAGCATAAGTCTGGAACTAATTACGCATGTATTTCTGTTAGTATACTTTCAGGATAAATATTTAAAATGTTACATTTTCCTCAACCACACTCAACTCTCCGTATTAAAGCATATTAAATTTAAGTAAAAACCGGTGACAAAATTTACATGTTCTAAACCGTAACAATTTGAGTACAATCAATTTTCCATTTTCTGAAAGCTTCTAAATCCCTCTCATTCACCCAATTACTACTGTACTTAAACTAATGAAATTTTATTCTGCAAGAACAATACTATTCTTAAACAAATTTTTGAAAAATATAAGATTAAAAACTTCAACACAAAGAATAAACTCCTAGAGAAAAGATGCAAATAAAATTACTATCATAATCTTTTGTTTTTTATTTGCAAGTATAAAACTGAGGAGAAACAAAAGCACGGAACATAGCATCTGTCATATCAGAATATAAAAAGATGATCCTGGCACAAAATGAAAAAGCTCTAATTCATTTGCAAATCAAGCCTGCCAGTTCTATTTCAAGCTGGCGGTAACTGTCAAGAGTTAACAAGATAATCACTTTCAATCCTGCCTTCAATGCTACATTACACTCTTCTCCCATTCAATAAGGCCCTTCTTTGGGGCACTAGATGAATGGTTTTCATTTCTAACTCACACAAAAAGTTGCAAAAAAAAAAATCCGTGGGGCTTAAGAAAGAAATCCCTTTATGGGCATTTATCTGCCGGCACTTGCTTTTAGGCAAAATGAGATATTTGGATACATTGGTGTCCATTCACTTCCTCTATTCCTTCAGGCCCTTGGTCTGTTGATAAAAAAGAAAAAAAAAANAAAAAAAAAAAAAAAAAAAGGAAAAAACCACCCACACCTCACACACACACAACACCCAAGGAAACCTCAGTCCGGTTTGTTTTGTTTTCTAAGAACTATCTATGCACGTTAAACATCAAGAAATTCTGCAACTGTGTTTTGTGAATACTTCTGTATATCACAGACCACCACATCCCACTGAAGCATCAGAGTATTTGAATGGATTGATCTTGGTTTATTTTCATTATAAATTGTAGAAAATATAGTCAGTGCCCATGGAAATTGTACTTAGGGAAATAACTAGTTCTTCATTAAATATTTAATAAAATAAAATCAACTATTAAGGGTAATCTTTCTATAAAAGAAGTTAACATGAAATATGTCTATATTAATTATTTGTAAATTGTTTTTGAAGACTCCCTATTACATATTCTCTCCAAATGGATAAAAATCTTACTGAAAAAGATCCTACATTAAGTATTTAAAACTTTTTTGTTGGCAGACAGCTTTCCACTAATCTCTGTAGAACAGCTTGATGCATTTGCTCAAAATACATATTGTCCGATACTGTCTGCATGTTAAAATTATATTTTACAGATATGAATATTATTGAATATTCTAAGGATTATAAAAAAGTGATTATTTAAATCGTCTATACTAAATTTAGAAACAGATCACTTAATCTTTTCTCCTCCCTCCCTCCCCCCTTTTTTAAATCCCTAGAGATCTCAGTTCACACAACAAAGCTAAAATCTACACTTACTCTCTCGGCTGAATTATGCTTCTCCAGTGTCAGGTCCGTTACTCACAGTCAATGCCAAGGAACACACTAACAATATCCAACTGTGGATACACTCTTTTTAATCATAAATCATTGACCTGAAATTCAGGGACCCATCTTATGAGACAGCTTCTTACACTATTTGCATACCCTATGGAGAATTTTTTTGATCCTCTCTACAATCCGTCACTACAAGTCAGACTACTTCGTCTTATACCCCTAATGCAAATGTTTCTTTACAGGAAAAATTTCTTTTAAGGAAAATCTAAACACTAAGTCACCAGTGGACTCGCAGGTTTGTCCTTTGCACTTTAGAAGTTTCTTCGGAGGTTCTAAACACAGAGACGTTCTTACAACTAAAAATACTATAACAAAAACTACATGCCTGTATTCATGCGTCATCAGAACATACTGATTTTTGCTAAGGACTGACCCTTTTCGATGCCAGTTCCAATTCCAGTTCAGCTTTTGGTAAAATACTCACCAGTAACTGTCCTCATCCCATACTGCCTACCGCCCTCCTCCTCCTCCCAAAAAGAATAGCAATTAAAGATGAATTCAAAGTTCACACAGTTTGGAGGGATCTCGAAAGGCCACAGAAGACACTGCATTTGCTTAGAACAAAAATTACTAGAAAGTGAACGGACCGATTTCAGATGGCAGGTCAAGGCTTCATGAACCTCGGGTAAGACTAGCACGTGCCCAAGAAAACCACGAGCCTGTCTCGCAGCTCGGAGGCATGTGCTTGCCTTGACACCCCTTCCTCTCTCACCAGGAGCAGACAACTGTGGTGCTATCAAAGCAAATCAAACAGAAGAACCCACCAAAAAAAAAAAAAAAAAAAAAAAAAAAAAGTTCTGTACTGAAGACGTTCAGAAGAAGAAGTTAAGATAAGCAGCACAATAATTCCCCAGTAAGAGTAGTTACTTGTCTCTAGCGTTCAAAACCAATTAATTACCACAGCCCAGATAAAGGCATGGATGAACCAGCAGTCCTGGGACACGTCGAGTGTCAGCCAAAAGACTACGCAAAAGCCGCACGTTTCCATCACGACTGGAGCCCCGTGCGGCGCTTCGGCAACCCCGGGAAAGCGCCGCCACGCCGCCCCACATGCCGCTTCCCTCCCGTCCCGCGCCTTGGAACCGGCCTTGGTCCACCTGGAGCACAGTGAGAACCTCGTGCTCCTTCAGGCATCGGTGCCGGGAGGTATGAAACCCAACTGGTGAGAGCTTTTCTGCTATTCCTCTTTGCGTCCCCACGTTTGGTTCATCCCTTCAGTTTGATGCCTCTACGTTCCTTCACCCAGCCTGAATTTATTTCCCTGGGGAACAGAGGGAGCACGCTCAGAAATTATTCTAAACAGGTTCAAAAACATGTTTAATCCTCAGATAAGTGCAGGTTGCATTCCTATATGAAGTAAAAATTTCTCCTTATCCTGGAAAAGTAGAACTACTTGGTCTCCAAATATTTAGTTTCTACCTCCACCAACTACTTCGGCTAATGCAGTTTGTACCATTTCTGGACTCAAGAGACTTGAGTTTCAGGTTGTATTTCACAATTAAACATTAAAAAAAATTAATGTAGCCCAAAGGCTCTTCAAATAGACTCTTGTAGCCCAAGCCTACTTCAAAAAACTCATGATTTTTTTTCTAACTGCTATTCCTGATAGTCTGGTCGTATGCTAAATAGTAGGAGTAAAGCAGAAGATTCGCCAGATATAGAGAGACCTGATGGAAAGGAGAAGCCTCTCTTGTCAGACGAATAACATTAACAAACCTGAACAGGCATATTAATAACAAGGCTGAAGGATTTACCATCACCAGCGTATTGCAGCAATTTTCAGTTCAAATAAAATAGAGTAAATGAACCATAACTACTATTTTTGAACTGTACAATTTGTCTCCTCCACAACATCTCCTTAGCATTGATATACATGTCAGCCTATGTGACTTCCTACGGTTCTGCAGGTATCTTCCAGTATTTTGAGGCTGGTAAATTATGGAGAGCAGCACAAAGCTCCTTTACTTCCAGTAGAAGATGCTGAAGTTCTTCTAAAAGGCAATTTTGTTAAAGCCCAAGATCAATTTTGAGAACATATTCAGTATAAAAATGGTTTCCTTTAAAGTCAGACTTTCAGTGAGGAAGAATCAAAAATATGTGAGCGAGCTTTGGAAACGCTCTGTCTTCTACTAACAAGCTGAATATACTGTGTATAATTTGCTGTGTTGCAAGACCACGAATTTATAAAAATTAAAGACAGTTTGAGCTATTAAAGCTTGATGGCAAATTAATTTCTTGACTATAAAGAAATAATATTTCATCAAAATAGAAAAAACAGACTGCAAATCTGATCAAAAATAAGCCTAACAAACGGGGATAAAAACTTTAAAGTGCCTTAAATTTAATGGAAAGGTTAAAGAAAAAAGGAAGACTTTCATGAAGAAGAAGATTTAGAAGCAGAGCAGCTCGATAACGATTACCAGCCCAGTCCTATTCACAGCAGTTTGAGCTATGTCCCACTTCTGCACTTTTTCTAATGGTATCCAGACCCAAACAGTAGTGATTACTTGTGCACTAACAGATCACCAAAGACTGTAAAAGCACTTCCAAACACATAATAAAAGCATTGCTTGTTATTTCTTTCTCCACTGTTTGCAGTGGCTTTTGACTACATAATTTACAAGTTTATTTTTATATTGACTATATCAATCAATGCTAAAATTATGCTTTTGGTTTTGTGCTTATTAAATATCTATTTCTCAGAGAAAAACTTCAGAACTATAGAGGTATCGAAGACATCGTTATCCCTGTGTTGGAAACACTGCTACTGCCTAGAACACGATGGCCAAAACATTACAGTGGGTTAAGTAAATGAGAATTTCTTTGATCTGCAAGTTCCAGTATATCACAATTTGTATTTTTACAGGAAATTTTAGATGTGAAAAAAACCTATCAAGTTATGTCGCCTAAACACCTTATGCTGTTTGAGGTGCACCAAAGCCTCTTCAAGGCATCACACACTTCAAATCTCCTTCCATTGCTAAGCCTGTCTTTGTTACCATATCATGCTGGTTTTGTTCATTTTACTCTCCAAAATGCTTAGTCTCACTAACATACTTTTAACCTTTAGCTGATATAAAAGACTGTAACATCATCTATTTAATTTGGCATTTATCATTCCCAGAACTTCAAACAAAGTCTCTGGTGGAAAACAGAGCAGAATTGGCAACAAGGTGCTCTGCAAGATGGAGCAGACCGCTGGGAAGTGGCCAGCTGAGGCCTCGAACATCGCACTTGCTAGGCATTATTTTGTATTTTGGCATTCCTCCAATGGAATTAAAATAATGAGTATCTCACACTACTGATTTGCCACCAAGTAGACCAAAATTAGGAGAAAAGACAAAAACATAAAACATGTTTCTGTCCATAGCCAAGTTTCTCCTCAAAGGTTATTTTCTATGATGCAGCCGAGAGATTCCTGAAAAAGCTGAGCACCATAAACATGGCAGTCACCACGGAAACTTGGATCTTTACCAATTCAGAGCTTGGGGATTAAAACCAGCACTTTCTATTTTACCTGAAGATATTCTGAAAACTGGTACAGTGGCAAAGTGAAACATTCTGCAAACACATCTCCTGAACAAATACACAGTCTCATCCCTCAACACGGACCAAGTACTTCTGACCAAAAGCGTTTCTAACTTCAAAAAGTCAGCAAAGATCCATTAACCCTCAAGCTGCACACCTAACTAACAAACAGCAGCCATGCAGTATCATGAAGCAAGGGCTCTGATGATGCCTACTTCAAGTTTTCAGCAACCTTTTCCCCCAGGAAAGACAAGAAAACTCGGAGATAGGTGCCCCTTGTCCATAACAGTTGCACAAATCCCTATATTTTTATCTATACCCATTTCACCTCACCTCGGTTGCATTATTTAGGAAAGGAGACATGCTGGGTTCACAGGGACCCCCCCAGACAGACTCCGTATAGATGAAAGACATCTAACGCCGTGGTGGGAATGATGTTACCTGATTACACGTCCCCTCCAGCGCTCGCCGACCTCGGCGCGTGCCCAGCCGGCTGCTCATGAAGGAGCTCCTCAAGCATTACAGCCTGATGTCCGAAGGCAAGCCAAAGTTGGTGCTGGTTTACATTAAAACACTAATCTTTACAGCAAAGCACAGCAGATGGCTCGGGGTGGTAATACGAGACATCTCCGTGTTAGCTGCTCTTCATGTGAATCGAACTTTTGTGCTCTTTCAAAGGAAGAGCAAACACTCGAGTGAGCAACTCTTCAACAGAAAATCGTGCCTCCAGTGATGCTACCAACACTAAGAATTCTCCTCTGCTTTATTATAATACTGTAATTATAATATTTGTCTTCTTGTTTTTAAGAAATACTTTACAAGGGCAAAACATAACATGCTATTTCAGAAGTCATACCACCCCCACAAAACCGCTCATCTAGAAACTGTGTTCAGCAGTTTCCTAATTTTAGGAATTCCTAGTGTTCTTATAGAAAATGCAGTATCATCACTACTCTAAAGATCCTTGTAATATTTCAGTAATGCAATGTCTTACATGAGTATTTTCATATGAAGATCTTTATCATAAAAGATTTTTTAGAAACAATAAGTGCTTATTGTTATTAAGCTTCACCAATATGCAATGCTGACTGGTTCTAATGCTGCAATATCAAGGTATCTGTCAGATTCTGAAACAACAAATAGAGATCAAGTTGTATAAATGATTCGTGTTCTTTGACGACAGAAATGTTGTGGCTCGTGGAACCAAGTACTTCACTGCAGACCTCTATGTGACACAGCTCCACTTCACAAACCTACCTAGCGCTATAGTCATCGAGCTGGATCTGGAACTTGCACACTAGTCTTCAAATGGAGACAAGTTGTTCAATCTCCAGCTCAATTTTTGTCCAGGGGTACTCAACCATTTAAGATGAGAGGTTTTTTTTATACATCATTAATAATGAAGTTGCACAAACGAATGAAACAGTACAATCTCAAACCCTCCAAATGTATGACATTGCCTAGCACGTAGTTCTTGGTGTATTAAGAAGGCAAGAAATTAGTCATCCTAAAGACCTTCCATTTGGCTCTTCTATGTATGGGGCTTACATCATCCATCGTGGCTACAGAAACGAGGAAGGCTGAAATTAGCACTCGCTGGAGCATTTATACCCTTGCAGGATGCCAGCAGCTGTGATCGTTGAATGACAAAAAGCCAAACGCTGAGGAATATTTGAGAATACTATAGTAGTCCAGCACCAGGTAGATTTTTTTTCATTTCAAAATATAGACCTCAAATTCATAGCCAAGGGAGTTGACTATCCCTTGAACATGGAATTGATCTGAATGCAATTACTTTACTCTTTTTAGCTCCATTTGACTTTGAACTAAACATCAATTAGTGCACAAACCTAACACTGCACGATCTGTTCACTCCAATACTGATTCTTCCATAAAAGATCTAAAGCAAATTTATTGGCCTTCATCTAATAGCTTTCAGCAATCACAAATATCACTCATGAAAGCTCAGTTTCATTTTCTGATGGTCACTTAAACCCTTAATTCTCATGATAAAACTCTCAGTCTTAGTTTTAAAACCCCTAAATTAGCAAACAAGACACCACATAATATATGCTGCAAGCATAGGTCTTCTCTGAAAAGCTGGGACCTTCAAGTGCTTCAGCTGCGATACAAGCCATTGAGCCATGGCCAATACAAGCTAATTTGAATAATCAATATGACAACCTTATTTTTCTAATGCAAACAGGATTGATACAGTAAGGTGTCTCACTGCCACATCACAGTCATGGCCTCTTTTAACCCCTAATTAGATTTAGGCGATTATCCCTGCTCTTCCTTACAAGTGTACAGCTCGGATAAGAGATGACAAAAGCTATCTGCCACTTATTCAGCCTTTGCAGACTGCAGGTTATCCAGGGAGATACAGGGTAAGATCAGCAAACAATTGTTATTCATATCATCCACAGGTTTAAGATAGTCACAGTTTTCCATACATGCTAAGTGAAAATAGCCCAGAGCATTAGGTAAATGCAAAACGCTTAACAACGCCAGGGTTACACAGATGGAAATTCAAGGTGATGTTAGGGAATTACGTTTAATTCAAACCGGTTATCGCAAAGAAAACTATCTAGCAATGATTTTCTCTTTCAGATAGAAAACACTGAGTTTTCAATAGACTTGTGTTCATTACTTATTTGTGTTTAACACTGATTATTCTACATGGATATTTCAAAAAAAAAAAAAGAAAAAGAAAAAACTTAGAAACAGCAATCCCAATAGAATTACATAGCTAAACAAACTACTAAAAGACAGAAAAGATCTATTACAGAAATGTAATCACATTTCATTTACAAGAACTCTTATCTCAAGCACTTAAACATAAAATTTAAACAGTTTTCCATTTTATTGTACCCAGTATTTGAGCTAATAAGATATAAAAGTATAATCATGTTAGCAACATTTCTATTGCATTACATAAACACAGTACCAGATTAAAGGCAGACCAGGAAAAAGAAAGCATGATGTTGCATATAAAACTAAATACATTTTCTCCTGGCAGAAATAAATATCACTAGTATCATGTGTGAAAACTGCCATGCTAAAATTAGATCATATGTTCACAAAATGTCTATTCCCGTACTGACTGAAAAAAGTATTTCCATATGTATTATCCATATGTGAATGCGTTTAACATGCCTTTGTAATCAGAAAAAGTATTCCCCTAGAGTGTGCTTTTATTACTAAGCTGTACAGTCACAGAACTGGAAGGATCATTTATCCAGATCAGGTGCAACACATTCATGCTTGGAGTAAAATTTTCAGAAGTGTTTAAAAGACACTTGGATAGCAAGTGAGAACTACTCTTGAAAATTATTGAGAGGCAGTATTTTTAAAATGCTGTGATTAAGCAACCCCTTATCTGCAATACTTAATGTTCAAGATGAATTAGACTCCAGTGCAATTTCTTTGTTGCTTCTCCGGTTTTATTCCCCCACCCAAGAACCACTACTACTCTGTTTTCTGCCTCCTCCATCTCCACGTGCTGCTGCTCCTGTGAGTATGAAGCAGCAGCCAACTTTCTCCTCCGCACTCATCCTCGCAAAAGCTGAAGTCAAAAAGCCTGAACGCGCTGGCGACCTTTTTGTGCAGCACCCACGAAACTACATTAGTTCTAGATTTTCATCTATGCACTAAGATGTTTGTCTTTTTACTATTACTCATATTCATGCCTTCAATAGTTTGTGATTTTAATAGCTCGTTTTTCCCAATGAAGACAAGGGTCCAAGAGATGGTCACCTTGAAACCGTACCTGCTAATGGTCCGAGCAGCAACGCAGAAACTCGGGATACGTGCTTCCTCTGCATGACGGACGACCCGATTTACGGCCCCTGACATTTCTTTCTCTGTAAAAGTTTTACAATTTCTTTACGGGATACTGCAAAACGTACTATAGATTTTAGAACTCTTTTGAAAATGGGTCATTTCTAACTGTTACTACTTCTTAAAAAAAAAAAGGTGTAAATGCTTGTCTCCAAAAGAAAAAAGGTGGAGGGAGATGATGATTAGTTCTCTACTCAGGTTATTTGAACTCAAAGAAAATCAGTTTAGGGAGAAATTTATTTATTTCATAAAATTATCATTAACTGGTAGAAAAAAGGTTAAAACGTGTGCTCTATGTGCGTTCTCACTGGCGTTGGAAGGAGCTACGTATGTACTGACACCCTCTCTTACAAAACGGCTAACAGAAAGCTTACGGGAGGGCAGTACCACGCCAGGGGCAGAACGGAGCCCTGCAACACCGCAGCCCCAAACTGCAGCTGCTCAGCTACATAAATGCGTTACGCGTGCAAGATATCGCCAGCCATTTCGCCGTCCTTGTGTCCGTGCCAAGGATGGCATCGCTGAACCCCTGCGCCAAGGCCCTTCTCCTGCTCTAGCACGAAACCCAGCACCACCAACTCGGAGCAACATCCTCCCCAGACAGCACAACCGCGTGATAAAATTGCACTTAGTATTTTCACTTTTAACCTGTTCAAACACATTCTGTAGATCATTCCACTGAGGTGTTAAAGTTCAACTACAATCGTCCTTAAAAATACATCATTATCAGCAGTTGATGTCTACTTTGGATTGAGTAACTTGACCATCTTGAAAAAAGTTTGCAAATCCACATGGCGCAGGCTCCATCCAGCAGCAGACATTCTAGATATATTACTTGATTTTAACTCCTGAAGTGTTTAACTTTTAGTATCACAGAAGTGATATTTTTATGTTAAATTCATTTGTCAAATCCTACAAACAATCTTTGTCAGAACCTCTCATGAGAGGGGCAGGAGGGACAACCTAAAAATAAAGTGTTTACATTATTCAGAATATATTAAGACAGTGCAGAGTGCAATTTTCAAAAATAGCCACAAGTATATAAAATTACTACTAGAAGGAGGTATAATATACAGGGCAGGGGAGGCTGAGAGAAATTAGAAAGAAGCGGTAGATGGAAAAAATAATCTACAGTATGGTAAAAGTAAGGATAACAGAGCACAGTGGCCTGAGAAGGGACAGCAGACTTTACTAGAAAAGTTAATTAGGCAAATGCCATTAACTGCTTACTGAGGCTGCGACCCCGCCACAAATCAGCCCATGACATTTCAATATATGCTACAGCACTTGAAATGACTATAAATGCTCACATCCTTAAGGTTTTCTCCATTAGAGAGTAATATTCTCAACTTCTGTTAATACCTACAGACTAGTGTTTAAAATAGAGCAAAGGCCATAAACTTTCAGGCCTGGGTTGATATCCCTTATCAAAAACTGTACACATCATGTTTGACCTCACACATCAAGGGCTTCATGTCAAGAGAATCTGGTATTTGAATTTTCTTTCTGGCAGCTGATTTAACAGCAGTTCCCTCAGCTTTCATAGCTTGAATGCTTAAAAAACAAAGTAGCATATTTATTAAAATAGAAGAAGCAGCAAGCCACATGCGGAGGCCCGAGCAGGTAAGCAGGACGGGGCACAGACCCGGCGGGTCCCTGTACTCCGTGCCCACCGCGGGAGAGAAACAAAAGCTGCGCTTTGCACTGCGAGCCGAAGCTGCCGAACAGCACGAGCCCAAGTGCAGCCATGAGACCTCAAATACATCAGCCCAGACTTGTACATAAGGGAAAGAGAACAAGGATGGAGGAAAAGTCAATTGGAAGAGAAGAACATTTTGAAGTTCTTAACATGCTGGAACATGGAACAGTCAACATTACGCTCCACAACTTTTTTCATTTATAAATCAGGCTTTTGTCTGTGCATTATTGAAAATAAGTGAGCAAAACCCCCAATGTTCCCATCTAATACTGATATAGCTATTTCTCAAGAGGAGAGAGGATAGGTTTTAAAACCTATAAAATTAATGGAAATAGCTTTTAGCAAGCTTTGGGGCCGAAAGTTAGTTTTGTTTTTGAAAACAGATCACTTTTATTAATAAAATTTGGTGGATTTTAATCTCTTATCTTCTTGTATACAAAACACTTTTTGACCTTTTAAATATGATTTAATGTCTTCCACTACACACAAACACCTACTTTCTCTTCATGTTCACAGAACATCCTGATTTAGAGAGGACCTGCCATAAATTAATTGAAAGTAGAAGCTAATGTTACAGTAGCATCTAAAATTTCATAGAGATTGTGGCAAATTAATTTATTAAGCAATATTTAATACGGTTAGGAAACAAAGATTCTTACTTTCACAAGAAAGTAGGAGTAAGAAGCATTCGCTGATCACACTCTACTACCAAAATACTTACGTATAAATACATTGTCTGTATTTAATATTTTTCAAAGGGCAGAGTGATGCCCACCTGACAAGACTCAACCAAAAAACCTTCTCCCCCTTTGATGCAACGTGATCCCATTAAGCAGCCTTAAAAGATCCTGATCTGAGCAGCAAAGTCAGACCTTCCTGATCAATTCCTTAATCCACTTTGAGAGACTAGACTGATCTTGCTTTTTGGATTTCAATCCAGAAGGAGAAAAAAAAAAATCATTCCCAACATAATTCACCATTTAATGGGCTTTGGCTTACAAGAACTTCAACAGTTGGAAGCAGATTAGGAACAAGTCAGAACCCGAGAGAATCACCAGCACGTCTAATACACTTCCTATGGGTCTTTCCATCTCCGCCCAGAAAGCCAAAGTATTTGCAGGTCTTTTCCTTTACGGATCTTTAAAACATTGCTTTGAACACTATAAATAATGTACAGATTGACGCCCGAAGTCAAAAAGAGTAAAAGGGTTCCCAGACTTTTTCCAGAAATACTTCAGCTTGCTGGGTTATTGCCTGGGTTGCTGTAATCTATGAAAAAAGGAAGGAGACCAATATAACACTGAAGTGTAGTTGCTGCAGGAAAATGTGGTGCAGACTGGAGATGCTACACTGCATGTGTTGGCAAATTCTGCTGCAAAACTTCAGGATGTTGTATTCCAAGACTGGATCAGATGCTGTGAACAGAGACCAGACATTAAGGGTGCGCGCATCTACTGAAGTCTGCTCTTTCGGGAATCAGGCTCAGAGAAATTCAGTATGTACACCCCCAGCGGCAGGCTCCCGTTGGGCAGTCTTCTCTGCGGGAACGCCTGAGGACCTTCACACCTTACTGGAAAATTATTTTAATGAAATGGTGCTGAAGTAGAAAAACATGCTCCACTTGCTTCCTTTTAGTGGTGCCCAACTGAATCTATCCAACTCAGTTCAGCCTACCAGTCCTAGACCGTCCTGGATCCTGACAGAAGGGACATCAAGGACAGGCCCCTGTTGACATCAGCTGGCATATACGCAAGCAGAAAGCCCATGAAATGTTATGCTTATGACATTAACTGCAAGTGATCAGAACTACTTGATTTATTTTTTAAGGTCTTTCCCTCCTTCAGGCAGTTGCTTTTGAAGGCCCTCTCCTACAGCAGCAGACGCAAATGGCAACGAACAAAACAGCTAGAAATATCCAAAACTTTGAGACTTCTGGTTTTGTTTTCAGGTTAGAAGAAACAATAACTCAGTGGCCTACATCAGCATTAAACAAATAAATAAAATACATTTGACCTGGCCAAAACGTAAATCCTTGACCTAAAGGACTCTTTAGTACCAGGCTTGATGTTTAATAAGGCCACAAGCTCTGCCTTGAGCCAAACAAATCCTGCAAAATGATAGCATTCATTTAAAAATTTATTTGTAGATTTATCTGTTTAAGAGTTATTGTCAGCTTTTTCCTCTGTTTTATTTAGTAACTACGGCTTCTACAGTAACAAAAGGACCAGCCAGATACGCAACATTGCCTCTGCACATTTGCTGCAGGGACGCGAGAAGAGAAAGGGAAGGGAAGGGACTGCTGCTCCCCAGCGAGACCGTTCTGCCCCGCTCAGACCAGATGCCAAGGCTGAAACGAGCCTGGAAAGTAAATTCATACTGTCTTTTCAGCTTTCTAAACATAGGTAACAGATGTGCAAACACGTATGCGACAAAATCATAGGCAGGTTTTTCTTCTGCCTTTTTATAAAATGATCCTTAATTATACAATTGTTTTCTTTTAATGAATTCATTAAATATCTTTACCAAAAACTGTTACTACATTAATGTTCCTGATTTCTTTTTCTCATTCAGAGGTTTAGATTTCTTTGCTTATCTTTCACTATTCCATAATACCAACAGAAAGGTCCAAGATTAGATTTGTATTGGAAATACTGTCTCTTTGAACAAAGCTGTTTCTCCTTCCCTTCCTAATGAAAAGAAATAGATATTTTATAGTGTTCGCAGTAGGTAAGTTCAGTTCCAGAAAAAACATTCTTTATCCATAAAACCTGGGTCAAACAATGGCAGTTCAATATTTTAATGTTAAATTAAATTTCATTTTATACTAAAATGTCTTTGGTGGGGGTTTAGTTGCTTTTTGTTTGCCTGCTCGGAGGAGGCAGTGTCTGTTGTGTTTTTGTTTCTACCTAAATGATGGCTAAGGACTCCGCTGCTTTAGCTCCGCGCTAGCGAGGCGCTGAGTGTACGGGTAGGTGATTACTGTATCTCTGCAGTTCAGTATCTGCAGGGTGTCTGAATGCTACTCGAACTACTTAAACCCAGTAAAGAGATTACAGCTCACACTAACTGGATTTTCACAGCTCCGTATCACTCAGTTTGGATTCCTCATACACAGATTAAGAGAGCCCGTTAAAACAATAGTCAGCTGCTCTCCAAATGCAAGGTGTCCTGGTGAAAAAGAGCTAAGTGTTACATGCAGCGTGTGCACGCATGAGTGTGCATAAATGAAATACTCTTTCTGAAGGAATACTCTGCGTATTTAAGGAATTATTCAATTAAAAAACAAGATAATGCAAATTATATAGTTATAAAAGGACATGGTGGTTGGCAGTTGTAAGGACTATATAGTTTTGAAAATTTTAAACAGCTTAGAATAATGTGTGTCTTTGAAGATACTGCCTTCAAATGGATTCCAAAATCTATTTCTGTAAATACAGGAAAATATCATTTCCTCAACATAGTACTGGAATTTAGCAGGGAAGCTAATTCAACAAGCATCACTACCTGACAGTCTGAACTACACAACTGGAACACAAAACCTCTGTTTTTGTACTTACTACCAAGACGAAGCTGACTTATTTCTTCTTTAAAAGTGTTAGAAAGTCCAAAAGTGATACAGATTCATTTATGAGCAGTTCTTCTGGTTGTTAATATAGGCATCCAAACCACTACAGAAATATGGTTCTTAGTACACTTTAAAAATATATTTTTAATATGAAAATACTAAAAAGAGAAGGAGGAATGGGACCCCATATTTCAAAACTTGCATAACAAATTTTACTCATTCGAAAATTTTTTTCCAGCATTTCCAAAGTAATTTGCAATAAATAATAATGGTAACACACAGTTGCTTACTATCTAGTTCAAGATAATTCAAAGAATGAGTGAAAATTAGACAGCTACTCTATGGGTAAGAACTATTTATACTCTGGACCAACAGGTTCTTTGAAATCTTCTGTACAGTTGGCGCCCACAGCTTCTACCCACGCACCGTCCACACTGGAGTTCAGACAGCATGTTACGGCTGTCTGGTAGCGAGGGGAGAGGAGGAAAAAAAGTCATACTGTATGCTACTATCTCAGTATCACAGCCCATTCAATAAAGTACCATCCTTTTTAGCCTTAGAAAGGGATTTTTAGCAAGCAAAAAGAAAACAAGGCCAATGCAGCTAAAACAACAACAAATCTGCCATCCAAATCTGGGTCGAAGGCAAGTGAACCCTACTTCGGGCACATGGAGGTTTCTTTCCCTTCCGGGGGAAACTTTTTCTGCTTCCCATTAGCCTTTGGCTGACTTCCTGCAGAGGAAATTGTCCTCATTTGGCCTTTCAGCTGCCTCCTCCTAATTTTCAACACCTGCACCTTTTCTGCTAGCAAAGCCATTCAACTCATTTTTCTAGCATCCTTAGAAACTTTGTATGTACCACCAGCACCCTGCGTCCTGGATACTCTCTCTCTTGAGCATCTGGATAGGAAGTAATCAAAACCACTCAATTTTCCACCAAAAAATAAGACTTCCTGAACCGCAAATTACAAAATCTGTATGCACACAACATATCTCAAAGAACCACTGTTAAGTGCAAGGTAAATAATTACTTCTTCAGTTACCTATATATTCGGATCCTGCCCCCAGTAATATCTGGCACTTATGATCTGCAGGTACTGCGCCCTAAGCATTTTACTATATATAATGACTGCAAAACCACTCAAGTGCAGGCTCTTCATGAAAGCAACAACATTTTATCATTTGTGATGAACAGAGACTGTGTTCTCCATACATTTTCACATTAGAATCCTATTAAAGGAAGTTTGGGATGCAGCTTGAAGACCCTTGTCCCTAAATAAGCTCCAGCATGAGTGCCTCTACCAACAGAGTGAGCAAGTCAAGCACCGTTCAGCTCCGGGAGGAACTAACTTTAAAAAGTCAGAACTGTAAGGACTGCAGATGGACTGCAGACACTGTCGTATTAATAGAGATATTGCCTGATGGACAGTTTTACTAAAATGATACATCATAACCTATATCACTGGAGATTTTGGACAATTTCTCCCACAGTCTTCAGTCAAATAACCCCACGGTCTCACTGCCTTAAAAAGAAATTGCCATGGAGTCCTCAACAGAGAGATCTGTTTTGACGCACTGCTACCAGAAGATCAACCAGTAGTACAATATCTGCCTATATGATTTTACTTCTACTTTTAAAAGTGCTTAAAGAGCAAAAGAACATTTGTCTGGAAGATCTGAGTCTCCCCCTTCTCCACTCCCCCCCCTCTTTTTTTTTTTTTAATCCCCCTTAGGTCCTCACTGCTGAAGTTCAACCAAAATATGGAACCTTTAGAAGTTATTAAAAAGAAAGGTGGAGAACACTGATCTCCAGAACTAGCTCTAAAAGCAGCACAGGTCACATCTGCTTTTATTTTGCAGCTTTAAAATGTTCTGACAAAAACTGCGACCATACCGCAATGTGAATGCATACGCAAGGATCCTTTAGGCCAGTATGTGTAAGATTTAAGGAAGTAGAAGAATAAAGACAGCAACATTTGAATCACTTCCTTTTGATGAGATGCCTCAGACTACTATTCCTTCTGGAAAGAAAGTACCAAAAGCGCAATCTTTGTAATTACTCACCTCCATAACGTACGATAAGCCTCACACCTCCTCGGGTAGCCTAACATAAAAGGAAAACGGCTGTGCAGGAATGGAAAATGCGGGACACAGGGAAGGCAGGGATTTGAACTAAGGGTATTCTTTCCCCACAATTTCCAAAACTTAACTAACTTTTACTACAGAATTCCTGACACTGAAAAAAAAAGAGAAATATGGCAAACTCATTTTCTAAATGGAAAGACCTAATTCTGAAGATCTCAGAAGAACTGAGTGTTTTTTCTGATGCTATAGTCAAAAATGAATCTGTTCAAAGCAGAAGGGCAGAAACCAGCTGCTGCTGATTGAGCATACGAAACATCTCCTATGCAAGTTTTTCTAACATAGAAGGTTTGTCTATACGGAGTGTAAGCCGTATTTTCTAGCTGCAGTGCACATTTGTAAGCACCAAAACATACACTAAGCATCGCCTGAACTACTCAAGGTCATAAATTTAACCAAAAAACCCCAGACCCTTAAAAGCAAGTTCTCTGCACAGTAAAATGTCCCTTTTGTCACCCTCAAAGCCACAAGGATCTGTCCACAGCACATGTTGCTTTCACCATCTGTGAGACAAGGGCCGCTCACCAGATTTTTCAGGTAGAGTTAGCTACTGCCACAGTACCTTTAAAGTAAGGGTGTGGGAGTTTTTTTCCCCCTTCTGGAAGTTTATCTGCAACTGTAGTCAACATTTCAACAAGACAGCAGCCTGCCAGGTACAGAGATGAAGCTGTGGAGTTCTCCACTACTACCCATTAAGGAAAAGTATGGCAGTTCTCTGAAGGGGAGAGGGGAACACTACTTGTACCATATGGAGCTCTAGCAAGGAGGCAGCAAAGGAGCTTGGATACTTGATGAAGGTCCAAGTATGCGTCTAACACCATGGCCAGTGCTGCAAACACAGCTGTCCTATACAGCATGGTGAAGAACAGGAAAAGGAAGAAAAAAACCCCAGCGATAGCCTTTGGCTATCACAAACTCTTGGGCTGGCAGAAACGAGGTAGGATAAGCGAGGTCTTACAGACATCAAAGATGTAAGACAGTTGGCAGCACCAGAGACAAGGTTACCAACTGTGCAGTCCCAAGCCTCTCGGTCCTGAAGCCACCAGCCTCAGGACCAGCAACCGCCAGCACACAAACTGCCTGGGCTTAGAGGCTGAAAGCAGAGGCAGCCACAGAGAGGCGGCCTGTGGCACCGCTGCTAATACGGAGCCTGTAACTCCTTGCAGTCACCTCTGGCACCACGCTTGTTGGGATGCACGTTAAGAACAGAAGAGTCCCGTTAGAAGCAGCAAGAGCACCCTTGTTATTCACACCTCCCAGTCTGAAATGCTCTGGATATCGGATTGACTCAATGCATCTTTTCCTTTAGCAGTTGGAGACACCTCTTGTTCAAAGAAGCAACAGCAACTGAGGAATTGTTTCTTGTTAAAACACTTTCAGGTAAAATGTGCACAGGTTGTTCCTTACGTAGGTTATTTTGGTGATCAAGGATAGCTCCCAAGACGATGAATGTTTAACTGAAGAACGAATGGTAGAAAGCATGAGCTTTTAAAGAAAGCATGCTACTAAAAACCTAGTTTCTATACATTTTACATAGCTAGGATACCAGAACGAAATGAAGCAATTCGGTTTAACTATATATTAACCAAAGTCCCCCCACACACACACCCCCTGCCACTCAGTACCTTCTAGATGCAAAGCAGGAAGGAGGAGGTGAGAAGGAACTAACGAAGTCAGACGAGCACTCTTACACGTCGGGCATACATGCCTCCTCCGCAAGGGGCGGGGGGGAATTAACAAATTAAGAAAACTATAAACTAGAGTCCAGAGGAAACCAGTGAAGTCTCAGAGATGATGCATACCCATCTAAGCAAAGCACCTTGAGATCTCTAAATGGGAAGTGTAAAAGCATTAAACAGTTTTTTCTTTTCATGATGTTTTGTGTATAACATTTTAGATTTTGCATAATTTGTAAAAAACACAACTAGAAATTAATTGGCAAAGTGCAACTTGGGACCCCATTTTCCTCTGGCCTTTTACTTCACTATATGAAGTAACAAAAGATTCTATTCCATTATAAAAAGCTAAGTCTATATAACACATTTATGCCAGATACAACTTAAGAAAGAAAAAATGCTTTGAGACTAAATAAGCTAAGTGTGAGTTAAGTCATCTGTTCATCTACATAACTAGCTGCAAAAATGCTGAATTGCTATATGAGAAGGTCTTTCCATCAGAAAAAAGACTTACAACATTACAGTAAAAGACACAAGCCTGGGGTTTTGGAAGGAGTGACGATCACAAACCCTTCTTGATGTAAATAGCTGCAGTAAGTACTTTGCTTATTGAGAAAAGACAATGAAGTCACTGATGAACAAATCCACCCAACAGGACCACCCCACGCAGCAGGCAGACAAGAGTCAAGATGCTTTCCTAACTGTGCTGGCAACTCGAGCACTGAGAGAAAAATACTGTGTCAATTATCAGCACAGTTCTGCTGTGCTTCTGGGGGGGGGTGGGGGGTGGGGGTGGAACAACACAGGGACAAAACTTTTTATTTGTACAGAGCAGAGGTATATATGCTAAGACTGCTGCACAAAAGTATCTGCATGTTATTTTCTTAATTAAGAAATCCATACAAAACAATGAAATCATACTGGGAAAACACTTCAGAGTTGTTTCACAAATTTTTCATTTAAATTAAAACACTCTTTTCCAGCAACTTCTCCATTGTCATAATCCCTGAACTCCATTTACTTCTCCAAAGTAGTGACTCTAACTTAAATTAATCAACAGAAAACAAATGAAAGCTGTTAGCATTTCAAAACTGGAAGCAAAAGGAAATACAAAAATGAATTCAAACAGAAGTGAATGAAGCACAGGGCACAAATTAAAAAAAAAAAAAGACATTTAGGTCAACAGAAAACTCATAAATAATTATGAAATATGAGTGTGACTGAATTCAGAACAAACTTACCTACTGCAGCTATGATGGTTGACAAACAATTACTTTATATATTTGGTTGAATTTCAGACATCACAGTCAAGACGACCCTAAAACCCACCATGTTTAGCTTCATCTATTAAAAGCCACATCACCCTTAGAGAAAAAGAAAGCTGTCACAAAAATAATTCCATCAAAACACAGCTTTATAAGACATTAGTGCGTTTGAAGTTCAGATATACCGTCACACAGAATTCAAGCGCATTGGGGCATTGTCCCCCTCCACTAGCTAAAAAAGTCCTATACGCTCAGCAAAAGGTTGCCATTCAATAAATCATCCCCTGCTAAAGTAACAAGTCCCCTGATGAGAAAAGAAACTGCAATGAAGTACAGGTCAGCTTTCAACAAATGGGAAAACTACTTCTTACCATACTTACACCACGTAAGATAATAAAGACATTTTGATCGCATCTTCCTTTCTTATCCTGAGCTCAGATGGCAAGGAAGATCTCTTGCATTCTCAAATTTTATGGTAAACAAGTAGGTTTTTTTTTTTTTTAAATGAGGAATTTAAATATTTTCCATAGAGCCAAATCTCGAGTTCAAAATAACCTGAAATAATCAACTGCAGAAAGTGTGGCTACCATTACTTATCCTATATTTCACATTTCTGTATTTTGAGTCTTTCCGGAATCAAGAGAACTGAGCATTTTAAAACAAAATAGTCTGAGTCCTGCATGCTGGCCAGCTGGATTTTGTTAATGTTTGACCATGCTAAAGTTCTACTGTGCATCCATTTTAATTATGGTTTCAATTCTTCTTTTAATGAATGCTTAGAATACAAAACAACACAAATAGGAATTGGTGATTGTTCTTACTGGGATACTCCTTTTTCCGGGGAAGCAAAATTAAAGCAGAATTTAACAATAATGAGGTGGGATCAGCCTCCTGTGCTGTTTGCAGATGCTTAGCTGTGGACAGGGTATCCTGAGACGCTTAGTGATGACAAACATAGCAGGAATTGATGAAATTATTAATCCCTTCAATTTCAAAGGTTGCAAACTAAGAGTTATTATTAATTACACTACTTAGTCATTCTTTAAATAATCATTATACAAACATGAAATATACTTCAGGAAAAGGTAAGCTAGCATGTTTTAATAGTAGTCACATTTACTCATCTTTTTTCTTCTCTGCATTGCTCCTTTTTAATTCTGTTTCTTGAACCCAGACCTGATATCTTTTCAGAGCAAGAAAGCAAAATAGTAACATAATAGTCAGACTGTTAACAAAAACCAAAAAAATTTATTCCGCACAACATTACTTTAGTAAGCTCCTGCTTATAGCTGATGCTAAAACAATTCAAAATAAGTTGTGGTAAGATATCCTGCTTCCTACTTAGCGTTTTCAGTTCTTGGCAGATTGCATAGGCACTTGCTGATATCAGCACTGGACAGAAGGAGCATAAGGGGAAAAAAATGGGCTTAAAAATTAACTTAAATGGGTGCAGTGCTAGAGCTAGCTGGACTCATCTGCTCCTCTTCTCCTGTTGGGTGAAAGGAGTTTACATTTCTCCCAGGGAAAACCAGCAAGCAATAACCTGGGCAACAAGCCATTTGCTCCCTGGGGCCGAGGCTGGTGTTGCACGAGGCAGCCCGGACGGCTGGAAACGCTGCTGGGCCGCAGGGCAGCGCCGGGAGCTCCCGGGGCGCCGGGCTGCCCAAGGGAGAGCCGAGCAGGACGGGAAGGAGAGGGCAGGAGAAGGAGCACCCGGCCAGAGCAACAGCGCGCGAGGCAGCAGCATTTCGGGAAGAGGGGAGGCGGAAAAAGAGAGAAAAAGGTAAAAGTAGTTAAAAAAAAAAAAAAAAAGTGTGCATGTGTGGGGGGGGAATTTTTTGTTTCATTTTTGTTCCTGGAAAAGTGACTCCCTTGCCTCAACAGCACATCTTAAGATGAGCTCACTCCGTACGAAATCAGAGCAATGGGCCAGCAGTCAGAGATACCCCAGATTGGGTAATGGGAATCAACTAATCACAAATTTCTAGGAGCCTGTTATCTGCTATCCTTTGAGAAGCTACAAAAGTAAATTACTGTAACTAATCACTACTATCAAGCATCTTAAAACGTTATTATGACAACCTCTCAGCAGTGTCACTGTAGCTGTTTTAAAGTCCTAATAATTTAGTCCAGACTGAAAATAAAAACACTGGGATCAAGGAAAGATTTTTCTCCCCCTCTGACAGAGGAACAAAGAAAATTCTCATATAAGTACTTAAATTACTTCCCAACACAGTACTGAAATAGTTTACTTTCAGCTTTCAAACACACTCTCTAGTTTTAAACAGATTTTAAAGAAGTTTCTGCAAATTACTGTGTTTGATTTGGGATACGGCCACAGCGTTCACTATTTTTCAACAGGGTATTTTACTAGTGACACTATTCATTCTGCTGCAAATAGTTTTTATTACAAGCACTTACGTTTGGGTGCTTATAACTCAACAACATGACCAAGGTTGAAACATGGCGTGCAAGGTTTCTGCCCAGAAGCAATTCTTCTTCCTTCTTTTTAAAATCAAAGCTCAAAAAATGTGAGCCATTTTTGCCATTTAAGACTTCAAAAGAAAAAAAAACATTATATGCTTTCACAACATGTAGCTCCTAAGTCTCTAAAATAAGTTCTACAGACAATCCAAATAATTAAAAATAAGTTACGAATGAGAGAGGGAGCAGTGCAAACTAACTAGCCATTGTAGCACCCTGAGCATCAATCTGTATTTGCACATTTCTGCTACTTGATAAATGTATCTTGTCATGTAAAGATTTTAAAGAAAAAGTCTTAGAGTGACAAAATCAGCCTCAGTGTGACAAAATCCCATTTGTAAGTGAATAGAGATGATTCAACGCACAAATACCTTAGGCCAACAACTACAGAGATTACGTTTTGCAACCAGCGTGTGCATAATTGGATCAGATAAACACTAACATTTCACAGATTTTGAGAGCCATCTCTTGTTGCAACAGACAGTTTGGAAAGAGATAAGCTACTAGTTCTTCACATCGTCTAACCGCTTAACATAATTATGTCGCACCCAGAGGAATTGCTCCCAACCTGAATTCAGCCTGCTGCTTGCTGAGTCTGCGTTAGACCTGATGAAGGTTTTGCATCCTCACAATCATGACCATTTTTTCCCCACCTACACCAGTCGGTCTAACAAAAAGATGCTATTTTTCCCAGCCAACACCACCTCTCTTACATCCTTAGACCGTCAGGGCTACAGCAACGTCACTCGTAGATTAAATAAGGAGGTTTAAGAAAGTTTTGAGCAGAACAGCCAGCTATCAGTGTTATTCAAGCTGTAGTGTCGTGTTAAAAGGCATTTGGAAACAATATTAGCCCTGGGAGACCTGCATCCTATCTCCTCTGGCATAACGCATTTTAGGGTCATGCTACGCAGCAGATCAGGGAGGAGATCCTGTCTCTGCAAAGAACAGAAAAGTGTTAATATAGAACTATTAAAAAAGAAAACATTATGATGCAGTCCTCTTTATACATAGGAAAGAGGTTTTTTCTTTTTCTTCTTTCCTTTTTTTGTTAACTGACAGGGCACTTTATTCACCACTAAAATAAACAGCAGTTGCAGATTCTTTGCACATTGTAACTATTTTCTAGTAACCAAAACCTGCAGGCATATACTATTTTCTCACACTTGGACAGCCAAAAAATGACTATCAGTCTCCAGAAGTTTTCCCTAACTTCAGAATTAAAAGAAATAAAAGGAGGTAGTTAAATAGTGAATAATAGGAAATATAAAGGCTATATGTTTATCACCTTGCTATTAGCAATGAAATGAAAGACTGTAGCGGCAGCATCCTTTTGATCTCAGCTGGCCTTCGACATCCATTAAAAGTCATCTGACAGAACAAAAATCTCAAATGAAATGGCAGAAACATGTTTCTACTTGCAAAAAAAAAAAAATTACCACCAGTTACCATTCACAGCTTGCAAAGAGACATTTTTTCAATAGAAGTGAGAAAAGAAAACTTTAAAAATGGATTCAAATATTCTATTAAAAACACACTACATAAAGCTCTAAGTAAGAAAAGGCTCAGTGAAACAGAACTGTTCCACTTTTTTCTGTCTTTACCTATTTACTTCTTAATGGTCGCTCTGTATTAATAATGGAGACCCTGCTCATCCCGCTGCCGGTTCTGGCGTTCCCCGCTCCGTTTGGCCGGGGGGAGCGAGTGGCCGGGGTAAACCCTCCAATTTCAGGCTGCATAAATGGTCTACAACAGAAGTGCTTCCAAACAAACAAACAAAAAATCACTGGAAGAACAAAGTATTCCTTAATATGAATAATCAATAGTGTTTTACTCTGAAGTAGCATTTTATTGATTAAATATACTACCTTACCTTTCAGACGGTCAAAAGTCTGTGCTTTATAATGTAAAAGCTACCCTAATAATTCCTAACTTGGACGGCAAATAGTCTTAAAATCAAAAATGTTATGTTGATATGCACAGAACTATTCAAAAAATTAGTGCAGTGGTCCCTACTATTAAACCAGCATTTGTTTTAAAAATACTACCCATGTCTATTGTTACGGAAACACAATAGTCCATTGTTAAAACCAGAGTAAGGAAAAAAAATGTTTGTGTGAACTGTCAAAGTAAAATTTCTCAAGCTAAACCACAATTTTAGATGTATTTACTTGGTCGTACAAAGCAAACAGGGTTTCACAGTTCTCCATTTGACGAACACCAGAACACGCTAAGGGTGTCTTCGCTCCCAATCAAACATTCGCCCTTCGCCACTCAACAAGATCTCTTTACAACGTCTCGTCTTCTTCAATAAATTTTGCATGAAAACATGTTACCCCGGCACAAAGTTGCCTGCTGTCACATTGGAAGTATGATAAATGTTTAATGAAAACAACACCACGCAGCTTGGTGTCAGACAACAGCTCGCGCACAGTCCCGCTTTGATCTCGGCGGGCGCTTGAAAGGCGCCTGAGCACGCTTTGCGCCGCGCCGCTCCGCAACCCGCGTGCAAACGGGGGAAAACCAGCATAAACGGCTTCCCGCGCACCGAGCGCGAGAGGCGAGGGCAACGCGACAAGCTCCAGGGGTGCCCGGCTGCTGTCAGGCTCCGAAAAGTCCAATATTCCCAATTCACTGCTAACGCCTTTTGCCAAGCACTGGAAAGCTTATCAAGAGGCATTTATCGCCCAAGCACAGTCAACAGCCGCTGCTGGAGCCCGGCCAGGCCTGAACGCGGACAACAAAACCACACGAGTGTTTTGGTTAAGTGCTACTCAAAGGGGGTCCCTACACAGAAGGATCTCGGAAAACATTGAAAGAACTGAAATACAGCATTAAAAGGAAAAATGAACTGTGTATTTCAAAAATAGGCTTTTCAGCTCCATGATATCCGTCAAAGTGTTTAAGAAGTTGTGAACTCGTTAATGCAGAGATGTAGGGATAACCTTAGTGCCTACCAGACGTTAAAGGGTGGTCTGGTTTGATTAATGGCGCAACACCTTCTTCCTCTTAACAACTGAGAACTGCTCTTAATTTACTCCATCAAAAATCGTGATAAACACTAAGGAGTAACCCAAAGTTCTGCCACTACGAAAGCTAGGCTGAAACCAAAAAAGGAAAATTTATTTAAAGCTAGCAAGTTTTTAGCACTTTTGCTCCCCGGTTCAACACTGAACAATGACCCTTAACAAAGTCGCGTCCCATAGAATTCCAGAACTTACGTATTTCAAACAACTTTAAACATCAACATTCAACAGCACGCCCATATAGGTCAATGAAAGCATTTATACAAGTTGTTTTAAAACAAGTGCATTAAAAAAGCATCAACAAAAGACCGATGTAGTTGCTTGATAAGCAACTCCTGTGCAAAAATACTGTAGCTGTTTAACTACGTGTTTAAGTAAATCACTACCATAGAAGAACTCATTTTTGAAAACTTTTCCACCTGAAGATTACTAGCATGCAGAAGTTTCTGGCTGAAACACTGGGTTTGGGAATGCAATAAAAGAAATCGGTGAACAACTGAGCCTTTGCAGCAGCCTGCAAGACGTGATCTGTAGTCATCAGGTCCACCTGGTGGAACGCGGTAGGAGGATGTCGCACGCGGCCCGGAGGGTACTCCATGCCCACCATCGGGCAGCCGAGCCTTGGCCATCGCTGTGAACGATGGGGCCACTTTAACAAAACCACCAGGCACTTCGTGACAACTTCATATGCCACCCTGATCTAGTCCTCAATCCATGTTTTAATAGAGTCAGATACCACATCATAGTACAGTAACTCAAATTATATTTTACATTCAGGAAAGAGTCAGCTTATTTTCTGTTCATACTAATCTTTAAAAGAAAAGTTGGGGTGGCGGCAGTTTCAAAGCTCGTGAGCAAGAAGAAATCAGTTTTCAGAACAATCCAGAGTTCACCACAACTAAGCAAGTTCGGGCAGTGCATTCAAACCACTACACTACTAGACTAGAAACAGCCTCGTCTAGAAATAGCCCAGTACTTTTAGAAATATTAGAAAAAGTATTTCCCAGACATAATACCACCTTAGTAAGAACACGTATTAGCAACAGGTACTTACAGCAATACAATTAAAGTATTAAAAAATGAAGAAGCTCAGTGCACGTGTAAGAGACAGCTGGAGTGCTAGCACGCTTCCAAATAAGCAGCCTTAAGGACATTTTTAAGCCACCTAACAGTCTATAGTGCATTTTAAAAAGGTCACTTGTGCCCAAGACTTGGGAGTGTTGTAGCTGATGCTGTATTAGTAATTCAGGCACCATACAGCAAAGAACAACGCTTCCAAATAGGAACAGTGTATAAAAGCTTCGAAACCAAAAAAAACATGGGAGGGAAAGACCATAGACTCAGCTCATCGAAACTGCTTGGAAATCAGGCAAAGAATTGCTACTGTTCCAGTGAACTTTAGCATTTCTTAAAACAAATCACAAGGGGAGGAAAAAAGAAGGAAAGAAACGTGTGGCAGGTGCCGGGAGTCTAAAATACAGCAACAAGAAACTATCCCATAAGTGCACAAAATACAAATCACATTCCGTGATTAGCTGGAAACAGGCTTCGGTCTGATTCAAGGGAAGCCCAGACAAAACAACTTACATACACATATAATAATGTCAGAGAAAGCACGCTAATATGCCTTCATTTGAGGAGGGAAATGGTACCTGAGCCCAAGTCTATATGGCGATGCCCTCAGAAAGCGTCAGGAAGAGTTGCAGCTTGAATCCTCTTCCAGCGGGAACCTGCAGCGCGCTGCTACGACTTCATGATGTTACAGGATAAAGCTGCTCTGCTTTCCTATAACTTACCTTTTCTAAATGCAGTGCTATCAATAAATTAGAACCTGAATGATAATCACCTATCACCTTCTTTCCCTGTTTTTCTGGGATAGAAGTTATTGCAACCAGAAGGGATTCTGTAATGAAAAACACTCTTTCAACGTTATTCTTAAACAAATGTTTCTTTCTGGAACTCAGTGCAGCTCAGTTTTTACCAAATAGCCAACAAGATTTTTTTTTTTTTTTTTTTTTGGCCCAGACGGTATACTGTCACATAAGATTTGCTTTGAGGGGGGAAAAAATGCAATCGAAGAAAAATAGGAAATAGGGCAGCAAAATATAGGACCTGATAAACCACGGGGGCGGGAGGGAAGAATCTGAAGTTTTCCTTTTTTCAGAACCCAAAAATTTAATAAAAGAAAATCACTAGACTAGAACTTATTGGTAAGAACGAGACACCAGATGTCTGCTACGTATTATAAAATTTTGCAGAGTTAACAGAAAACGATAGTGCATCGCAAAGTGTATATTGGTCCTTATTTTATCAATTCCAGTTTTGATTTATTTATACTACTTTACAACATATCAGAAGATGCACTGTAGTGTGTTCCATAAGAATTATAAAGGTGTGGTTACAGCTCTCAGCACAGCGCTCTGTATTAAAGCTGCAGCGAGACAAGGAAAGCCAGCAGCTCGTGTGCTAATTACAGGGCACGAGCGTTGGTGGGAGTTCCCGTACGTGGTAACGGGCCAAAGCAATAGCGCCCGCAGCATCACTACTGCAGCCATGGGCCAGAACTAGAGAACAGGGTTGTTATTACAAACAGAGAAATACGATTTGAAACTTGGCCTGCGAGCCTGGATGAATAGAAAAGGCTGCAAGGCCAAGCAAGTGCTTTTACTTTGGAAATGCTGGCAACAGTTATTCAGAAAAAGCCATATCATTTATTGATTTTTATTTCTTTATATCCTTCCAGGCAATAAAGCTCATTCTCTCGTGCTTTGCAGCAGAAATACAAAACAAAAAAAGAGTGAACAGCATTCAAACAACTACTATGAGATTAGGAGACAAAAGTGATGGAAGTAACAAGAGCAGACTGATTAGTTCAGCTCACCTTTAAAATGGAAGGAAAATAAGTAGCATGACAGTATCTGAATAGAGTGAAGCACACTTCTTGCTACCTGCTTGTCATCAGCTTTACCCTGCAAAGATTTTTCACTGAAATGAAATAATCCTGATAATCCGAAAGATGGATTGTCTTTTTGTTTATGAATATTTATGGTATACTGTTGGAATGCTTTTTGAATTTGCACTGCCTTACCTTTTAAGTGAGTACAAAACTATTTCAAAGCTTGATAGACCACTCTTAACTCAACATTTATACTTTTTTTTCCCCACCAAGTACTGTCAGATGCTGCAAATGAGCTTCCCAACGTAAATTCAAAGCAGCTGTTACCACAGTCTCTCTCCATAATGGCTGAACAAATAGTATATCCCTTAAAACATTTCAGATTGTAAGAACAAAAGAGCTCAGCTGTTTTGCTATGGCTATAACACAGCCTGTCTCCACGAAATAGCTGACGCTCATCCAACGTTCAAGAAGTTCAGGGCTCAGCCCCAAAGAATCTTCCCCGAAACGAAGAACGCCAAGAAGGCCCCGACCGGATGACAATGGCAGGAGATTTTTCTCTTGAAATCTCTCCTGAGATTTTTACAGTGAAGAAAGTACCTACTTTTAAAGAACTTAAAGTTGCTCTGATCTAAAAACAACAAAAGCCCTTCCCCCTTACCTCTAGAAACGTTCACAATTCAAGCACAGAAAAGCAAGTTAACATTGCAGTTTACATGAGCCATAGGCAAAAAAATCATTTACTCTTTCATGAGTGGGAAAATTGCATTTTGATCCTCTACTTCAGTCAAGTCCCAAATATATGATTACTTACATCAGACAACCACAGTGTTGACAAGCCCATGAGCAGAGGAAAAAATCAGTTTTGAGATTTCACCTCGCATATAAGGTAAGAAAGCATACAGCTACTGTGGCAAAGAAATATGCCAAAATCTTAATGCCCATAAAACATGAAATTAAACTGGTTCTTCACTGCCTTCTCTAAAGTCTGATCACTTCAATAATTTTTACCAAGTATCATTGCAATCTTTGAGAAGTAAGAGACGAAGTTTACTTTTGGTGAAAGAAAGCATAAACAAGTAAAAATACTTAAAACAGCAAGATAAAAATATCTGGTTTAATTGATTTAGTAATTGACTAAATTCCTTTTTTGAGCTAATCTATAGTCTTTGAAAAATTGGATTTCTTTTTCTTTGAAGAATAAGCCCAAGAATGAAGCATAAAAATACATATGCTACAAGTAGAGACTAAAAGTAGTGAAGACTGTCTAACCTAAGCTTTGGTGCCTCATTCATTATTTTACGTTGATTTCTCTGGTCGCATTTTAAAGACCGGCATGAATGAGAAGATTTAGGGGAGTGGGGGGAAGATGCATGTATTTACATCAGATCGCATATAGAGTAGAGTAGGAAAATATCCCAAACCTGGTAAGTGTTCTCAGGCTCTTGAGGTTTGGTTCCTACTCCTTGCCATCCATGTTCCCCTAAAACTTTTACTTACCGGACTTTCTGAACATATAGAGATACGGTTATTCTGCTGAGTTCTGATCAAGCGGTGATGGCTTTGGCGCCTTCTGGCTTGCAAGCGATATTTAATTCCTTCTTGACAGCAGGTACTAAAGAGGATCTGTGCTCTCCCAAGCACCTTGATTGATGGTGTCAACATGCCATCCTCTCAAACAGCATACCCTACAAGGGGAATCTGCACAGTACCATCCTCCTCTCCTCTTTATACACTTCTGGTAAGCAGTAATAAAGACATAAATACCCTGTAATAAGTGCTGACTTTTCAAAGGCTGAGTCTACGCTCTAATTCTCCCGATGTAGCTACCTCAGTCACCGCATGAAGAGATGTAGCCATTGAACAACGTTCCTGTGCCAAGAAAGGAAGGGACTTTGATCCTGAAACACTTTCTTTTATGTGGAGTTGAAACCATAAAGTCAACCAGCATCGATAATTTACGTTCTGTCTTCTGGCAATTCAGCTTCAGGGTGATCTTCACTTTAAAGTAGCTTCCAATAAATACATTCCAAAGGTATATGGATACACGTCGGGAATATATGTATTCCAAGAGGTTTATTTTCCCCTCATGGATGCCCTGCTGCTAGAGCTTCCAGAAGGGCTCTGCAGGACACTCCTACTGTCACTGCTGACCTGCACAGCAAATCCATCCATTCGGAGAGCGTGCTCTACAACCAACTCCGCTCAAGGTGTCACGTCCAGACGTACACCTGGCAACCATTTCTGGTGTCAGTTTGGACCTTCTTCCCCACACTTCAAGGACAAAATTTAGAATGATAAGTTGAGAGGACCAACACCATGACTGGGTTAGGTACAGCAGACTTGGCCAGGGGAAAAAACAACAAAAAAAAAGAACACGAACATCCCTCCACGCACACAAACACCGCCCCCATCACCCCCCAAACCAAACTGTTTTCTCCCAGTCCAAACTAGATCCAACTTAAGACAGAGCAAACCACAGCGCGTGGAAGCACATGCAGGTGCAGCAGGTCCCCCTCTCGCTGTCCGCCCGCTCGCCGGGGCGGCCGGAGCAGCCGGGCTGGGGGGCCTTTGGCGGACCGGGGGGCCTTTGCCGGCCCAGCCCCACACCAGTGGGTAGTGCCAGCAGCAAGGGCCCGGCCCAGCCCAGCCAGTAGACTCGGCCCTGAAGCAGACCAGCAACACTCACAGCATCTGCTGCCGCACTCGGCTGCGGTGGCCACAGCTACAGTAAGAGCTATACTTGCAGCCATACCTACCAGAGGACATCCAACAGCTCTACAACACAAAACATCCTGAATTACAATATATACCCTCAAAGAAGACCAACAAAACCAATCAACTTGCTGCCTTCTGCTGACCACAGCCAGCGACAAATAGCTTTAGAGAGGCTAGAAAACCAAAAACTTGTCTCTGTGCTTACCTTAGAAATGAGCACTGAGACAGAACAAGCGCGCAACAATCTCACTGCTGCTACGAGAAACAAAGAAAAAACACCAGAGGCCAATACACTGTAAAGACAAGAGTTCACTCAGCTTGTGCTGTGTCCCCCTCCTTTCCATGCATCAACAAACACAGGAGGACAGCTGAGCTTCCCTGGCCAGGAAGGTCTCCTCTTTCTCATGCTTTTTGCCCAAGAAGAAAATAAATAAATATGTAAATAAATAAATGATAGCGATGAAGGAAGCTGAGAACTTAGGAGGTTTGAGGAAGCCCCATACAAAAACACAGCTATAAAACATCTGACTTGGCCTCATTTTCCTAGAGCATACATAAGGCAAAGGCAAACTGCCCCTAACTCTCTTTGTTCCTACACACACGCATTTAGGAAGGAAAACAGCAAGTTCCTGCTTCACCCTTACTCGGTCCAGAACAAAACCCTCAGTAGACGATTAATTGTGTAGTTAATATTACATTAATATTGAACTACAATTGCATTTAGATTGAGAATCGCAGAATCAAATAGCAACTGCATCAAAGAGCTCTGTCTTCTCTGTGCATTCAAACACGTCGCTTTCCAAAGCCTCGAACAAACAGTAACGTGATGCTGATACAGTCTAAATCCCCAGAATGACAAATAACTGCAAAAGGGAAAAGCTTCTCAGATCCATATTCTCTGTACAGATATACTTTGATCACCCTGTGATTAAACTGGAAAACACGTCCCCCTCAGAAAAGTTTATGAAGCACAGATGATATCAGCATCATCCTGGGCATATTTCATTTTGCAGTCTAATAACGCTCCGAGAACGAAGCCCGGCGGGAAGCCTACCGGCCAGAACCTGGCTCCGAGGAAAACGACTGATGTCATCAAACGCTGCTATTATCAGTCGTACTCTTTGTCCTAACTACCTTGGAATTGACCCAAACAGGGCATTTTGTTTTCGGATTTAGCATAAGCAATTTTGTAGCTTATCAAAATATAGAGGTAAATTGCTTGCGTCCAAAACGTTCTGGGCACTTCCAAGTTCTTCCCATAGCGATCTCATATTGATCCTTATTGTAAAAGGACATAAAGTCAGGCAGTACGCTAATAAAACACCGCAATACAATACATTCCAACGTGATTTAAGATGTGCTTCTACACAAAGTCCAGAAAAACTCACGCACACCGAACAGTATGTGCTCAGTATGGACTCCTTCCCTGTTCAGAGCACTAGAATCTACTTCAATAAAGAGATTTTGGCTGCACATTCACGCTTCTCCTCAAGTCTTCCAGAAACAAACTCTATTGAAGCTCCAGCTAAACAGGCAACACGCATCTCGTTTACGACTTACCAAACACACCGCAAACATCTCCAAGGTTCTGTTTTCAGCAATCAGTAGCATTCAGTGTAAACATCAGCAACAAGAACAAGCAGATATTCCATGTGGTTTAGTTAAAAGGGGAAAATATCTCTTAACTCGAATGGAAGACACTACCCTAGAAGTTCTGAGCAGTTTAAGTAATGTATTACAAATAAGAAAATACATATGAACAGCTGATCCTGAAGATCTACATAATCAGCACTAAAACCACAGACAAGTGGGTAATATCATCTCAGGAACTAAGCAGTGAATATAGCCAGAGACACATAACCAAGAAAGTAATTGTGAGACACCTCCATGAACATGGGTGGGGGATGCTGCTCAAGATATTCCCACTAAACATTTCAGTGGGAATCAACCAATGGGTAATTCATGAAGAATGTTCAACACATTAGTGTCTTTTCCCTTTTGAAGCCAATCATATAAATATGGAAAAGCTGAACAACACAGTAAAGGTTGCAGGAGATCAAGATATATAAAGCAGAGGTAATTACATAAACTCTTTTCTGAAATCTGCAGAACTACCATCAACAATCCAAGTCATTTCAAGCAAAAATTAGGCTGACAGTATGTTTTGAAAGGTAGTCCATCATTCACCCATAGCAAGTACTTCTAATATAATGACACTCTGAGCCACAAATGAAGCCCAATAGAAACTTCTGTCAATGTAGAAATGGGGGAAAAAAAAAAAAAAAAANAAAAAAAAAAAAAAAAAAAAATGATAGTGAAAATAATCCCTTCATGGGAAATTGTCTTCTTGCCTCCCAGCAGGCCTCACTTTTTCCTTAAAATGTAGTTTTTATGTATTAGAAAATGAATTATATTAATCAGTTGAAAAGCTATTTAGATTATTTGCAAAGCAAGGAAAAAAAGGAATGGTAAATTAAACCATCATTTACTTTATTATGATGCCAGATTTCAGGATTTAAAAATACTAAGAATCATGTGATTCAAAAATTTTAAATAATTCCATTAAGTTTATATAAAGTATCAGGTACGATAAAGCAATCAATTACCAGAAAAGTAGAACACTAAATCATGCCCTAATTTTATTATAGTTATATTATTTGTCATTTCACTTACCCAAGCTTTGCGCCATATATCTCCTTCTCTTTTCCTTTGCCTTTCTCTTTCTCTCTTACTTTTTCTTTCTCTCTGCCTTTACGCCGTTCTCTTTCACGAGACCCGCTATGAGTTCTCCTATGACCGGATCTTTCACTACTTCGACTATAAGAACGCTGACGAGGTCTTGATCGTGATCTACACAAAATCCATAGTATTAAAATTTAGCAATCATACATTTTTCCACTGTTATTCTATTTAGATTTGCTATATAGTCCAACTATTTTGAAAACAGGTTTTTCAAATTATTTAGTAATTTAATACTTTTAAACAAAAAACTACTCATTCATCAAAAGCAAAATGAATGAAAGCATTTTCAAATTCAAAGTTTGCTTCCTCTGAAGGAAGAATACAAAACAAATTAAACCACACTACACAGTACTCACATAATAGGTATTAATAAAGCAATCGTTAGAGCTACTGGAGAAGGACAGAATTCCTTCTTGAACATTAACTTTAAATTCTTAAGATCTAGTCAATTTAACTTGTCAAATAACCAATGAGTTACCAGATACTTGTATTTGCATATTAAATACATTAATAAAAGTGATCACATGCCAGCAGAAAAAAAGACGACAGAAGTCACATGTCCAAAACCCTAGCTTTAGCTCGCAGACCTGGCAATTATACAAGACCTCTTGGTATCAAGTTCAGACTAGAAACATACTTTGCAGAAAGCCAGTAAGTAGGCTAACTCTGCAAACACAGGCTCCGATCATACAAGAAACTGCATACAGATGCGAGAGTTTGTGCACAGATAGCCCTTTGGGTCACGGTCACACGTTCCTCTACGGCTCTAGGGTACTCTGTTCCCAATCATGTTATCCGCTCCTCCCTAATAAATGTATGCTGTTACTGGTATACTTGAATGAAAAAAGATCAAGTAATATTACAATATGACTGCCTGCATACGTATCCAAAAAACCTTTCATGATCCCCATATTTCTTTCAGGTTTTTTTTAGTTTTGATTTATTATCATGCACCATCATTAAAGATGGAGCTATAGACATAAAAGAGTAGCTATAGACAACGCATATTTATGAAAACAGCAATTCAGGTTTCCATTAGTTCCTACTACAATGCACATCTTTATAAAAGTTCTCGTGGCACCTCATTGAAAAGTTTCATTAAGTACTGAGAGGGTTTTAGAGTGTGTGCATGTGTTTTGTTTTATTTTTTTTTTTTAACAGTATAAAAAAAATTATTTAGCACCTCTTAGACTGCAAAACTCCAAAAGCCTTTAAAAGCAAATTCACATACAAGAGATCACTCAATTTAAAAGGCAACAACTGTTTAATAAAGCTCAACAATAGAATAAGCAGAAAAGAATAGCACACCCAGATGAAGCTATAAATTAAATTTTGGAAGAATGTTGTTATTGAGTCTGGAATTTGTCCAGCATACTGGGGTTCACATACCTATTCTCGCTATTGAGCCTTTTAGACTAGCACTGAGGTCAGAACCTCAGTTTTACATTTCATTCAGCAGATGGCATCTCTTGCAACACAATATCTCCTATTATCGGTCACAGTATTAGCACTAACACAACGGATCATATTACCACTTAAGTAAGTGGTATATTATGAACAATAGACCATTTTCTGTCTCAAAATGGATTTTTATTGTGTCACCACAAATAAAAAAGAATCCATCCATTCTTTAGCTCTCAGGCAGAGAAAGCAAGGTCTGATGTGAGAGTACTCTGAACGTCAGCTGGCACAGAGACGCTGGGTTTATAAGCACCACACCGAGGCAGGCGCAGATTTACAGGTCACCTCCTCACGGCCAGTCACAGTTTGGAAGGTTGCCAGGATTTCGGAGGACTCTGCAGGTAAGATCTCAAGTTGGAAGCATGAAGGAATGACAACACAGGACTTTTCCTTCAGCATCTTCTTCAGGGCTCTCTCCAGTCCAGTTCAAAATTGCTTAGTCACTGAATAAGAGGAGATCGCCTTTATTTAATGCAAGGGCTCTCCTTATTTAAGCGTGTAGCTCTTCAAACAGAAATAACTGAGGAATCTAAGCTATTTCTTGCTAGAGAGCTTACCTTCTGAGCCCAAATTTGAATTCCTGCTTCCAGATCTACATTTTGCAATTGCAAGTAACTGCAAATCCAATTTAGATCAGGTGGATGCCCAAGTGCTAGGTTTCTGTTTCTTCAGAATAAACCACGGGTATAATTTATATGCAGAAGGACAGCATTTAAAAACAGAAAATAAATTTGCTGTCTCAAATTAGCAATTATTTATAATAGCATTAAGAAACAAATTGATAAACATTTTCCTTACAGAGGTTGTCGCTGTTCTCACATTTGCAATCTTTTGCACTCATAAAACTCATTAACCTAGAGTGATTAATAAGCCTTGTTTACCCTTTGAGTTTTATAATTATAAAAAAAATAGCTGACACAGCTTGCGTTCCCTGTGCCAGTCACACGGGTGAAGCAGGCAGATGACTATCAATGCATGTTACAGCGAGGGTCTTCATGAAAAAAACGTTAAGCTGTACTCTACAAAAGCCATCCCTGCAGGACGCATTCGTTCGGCTGATCCTTCGGTGACGGGAGCAGTTGACGTGGGCTGTAGAGGAGCCCGCGGCACGGGTGCAGGTGCTCCAGAGCTGGCTTCGCACAGAGGCACCTCGGCCACGTCGGACTTGCTCGCTCGGGAGCGGTGCTGCAGGCACACGCACTGCCGGACCCCAGGGCAGGGCAGGTACGGAGTCTGGGTGCCTTCCTGGGTCGCAGACCCCAAGCCTCCTCATCCAAGCTGGCTGCAATGCACTATTTTAGCAGATCGCTAAAGTGAACATTGCAGAAGTGGTGGCGAATTGGACCTAGTGTACCCGGCTGCACTTGAATCAGCTCCTGCAGAGTCTCGCGCATACATCTGCTCTCCAGTACTTAAGATTTAGGCAGAGTTTATTAGCTCAGGACAGGACGGGACAGCCAAAACAAGAATGCTAAGGGACACAGAAATATTCTAATACCTCTCCCCAGAGATTTTTCTGGGTTTTCTATCACTGTCCAAAGCTCTTTGCAAATATTTTATTTTTCACTATTTTTGCTCTAATGCTCCAAAGCTACAGCTTTCCCAAATACAATTAACTTCACAAGCACAGTTTGTTTTCTTTATTTATATTGATTACAAACAGTATTTATAATGCACACATAAAGTGCCACAACTCTGTAAATACCAAAGGATGTACTAACCTCAGCCATGGAACTAAGGAAGAATGAGTAGGAATGAAGCGAAGGAGGAAAACTGAGTGAAAGAGGAAAGGAAGAGCCTAACACTAACAGCCCATTAGCGCTCAGAACACCAGTGAAACTTGCATTCTTATTGCTAATTATGGTATTTAGGGTAAATTACTGTGCTTCCAGTGCTATACAGAGAGGATTATTTTTGAAAATGTTTATCTTGTATTAACCTTTCTCCTTCACAATCCATTCACATAACTGAACTATAAGAAAAGCCACTGGGCAATCACAACGTACAATTTTGTTAATAAATCTAAGCTGAATCTCAAACTCTAGCTTTCTGTTGGTCTGTGGAAGAAAAATCTAACAGGACTTCTTGCACATAAGAAAAAGGCATGTCAATTCCTAAAGATATTTGCTTAACTAAAGAACAGCTTAGTGCAGTGTATTAAGAGCTGAGATGCATTATATAGTTCTACCATATTTTGTGGAAATAAAGCAAGCACAGAGACTAAATACTTAAAGATAACAGACATAAGATGGCAGAATAAAAATCTTTGCATTATAAACCTCTAAAACAATTGCATTTTACATGATAAAATAAGTTCTGCCAGCAATACTTCTAAAACTGCATTAGAATTAAGAGGGAGGCAGCCATAAACTACGTGAGAACTGCTGAGCTTAAGCAGTAAGAGCACAATCTCCTTGATCTTTGCTACAGCAGCTCTTAAGAGAGCTCCCAGTTTCTATGAAGTGCCACAGGAAACGATGATTAGCAATGATCAAATCAAAAGCCACAATTACACTGAAATTAAGAGTGAGCACTGCATCACTTAGTGCTAGGATGCATGAAACCATGCCTCTTCAGATCATGAAAAAGCTGACAAATCCTGAAATACGGGGGAACTCCGTAGTGCAAGTCTCAAAGGGACAAGTGGGAACTGTAAAACACTTAGGAAAATAAAAAGGCAATGTTTTTTGCCTACCAACTGGTTTTCCCTGCATTCATCTGAAAACAAAATATGAATTAAGGCTTCTTTCTCCCAGTCTTAAAAGGTTAAGGAGGGTCTGACCAAAAAAATGAAGAGACTCACTTTACCATTAAAAAAAGGAATAAGATGTAATCTTTAAAGAAATTAAAAATAAGCAGAAAGTCAAACATTTTAAATAGGAAAAAGAAAGCGTATAAGTGTATCGATTCATCAGAGTTAAGAAATCATTAAATAAACAAAGCTGAAGAGATTAGATTTGTAGCAACAAGAGAAAGGTACTCAACACCATACACCGACAGGCCAGACACATGTATTCAGAAAGCAAAGAAATAATACAAAAACATTTTAAAAACACAAAGGAGGAAGCCACCCAATGTCAGTTCCAGCATACTCCTTACAAAGCAAAGAGCACCATTTTTTCTGCGCACCGGGACTGCCAACGGGCAAGCACAACTTCGCAGCGGCCGATCTGCCAGCTCGTACCGCGCATACACATGAGCCAGGAAAAAGTCCCAAGTTTGGCCCGTGCAGCACATAACCTCACTGGTTACATAATCCAAGACTGTTTCAGTGTAAAATAACCATAGATTAATTCCAGCCAAACCACTTCTTAGCTGTTGGCTAAATTCTGCTTTTGATAGCCAAACAGCTAAGTCTGGTCACTACTTGGATAAAAGTGCTGCAAAGAGTATTTCTTGGATAAAAGGGGCTTAAACGATCCACTTGAAACCATCATCTTTCACCTACATCCTAAAAAACAAGGTCTGTCCTTTATCATCATTATGTTTGATGTATTTGATTGAAAAAAAAACCTAAAGTTTCTTTTTGGGGGGAGGGGGGGAGATTTTAATACCTGCTGGTTACACTATGCCCTCCCACAAAACATACATATAAAAGGATGCGCTATGTGTGTATATAGGCAAAAATTACACTCTTCCTGTTTTTATTTTGCTGGTAAGCACTCCTGATGCAAGCTAACGCTTAAATTTCCCCTCTTATATTCAACAGCTCTAACACCCTCGATATCCAAAACCCACCTAATTTTCCTGCAGTCTTGAGGGAGGCTCCAAACTCTCCTATAGCCCAGGCTAATTAAATCTACTTGTTAATATAATTCAAGCATAATTCTGCAACACCAAATGCAAGGTTCAAGCAGGTGATAACAGGATCATTCAGCGAAGCAGCCGTGATTCCCTGCTAAACCCAATCTTGACTAAAACCACTGGGCAACAGCAAGTGACAACACTAACACCTACCACCCTGGAGACACCAGGACAAAATTAAGCTTTAATATTTACAAGCAAGTCTGGAACATTTTAAGCTTCAAGTCATTGACTTTGCAATGTACACAACTTTCCCGACCTCATTTTTATGCTATTTCTTCTCCCTCTCTTCCTTTTAAGGAGAAAGGTAACATTCATTTTCTAACATCCACTTTTCTGCATCAGCTGCAGAATTTGAATGATGAAATCTCAGCATTTAGATCGTGCTCTGACAACTGCAGGCACAGGGCTACTGACCTTTCGCTAGTACACTATGACCATGGATAATTAAAACATTAAGATAGAGAGCAGCAAGAAAGATGATGCATCATATTGCCCAAAATACATGGCTAGTATACAGAGGCTAGTCTCGTCGCCCCGGGCGGCAGGGCTGGGCTGGCGGGCAGGCTCTCCCAGGCAGTCTCCTACAGGCCGTCACCATTTTAACAAAACGGTTCGCTTTCCTTTGCCTAAAAGTCCTAAAAATCTTTAAGAACATATATGCTCTATACAAACTTCCATAACTTCCCATGTTAAATCCAACAACATACTCAATAGGTTCTTGAGAGCGGAAAATAAAAAATTATTTCATAAAGTGAGAATTAAAGCATACTAAATTTGCTACTCTGTGTATAACAAGTTGCACTACATTTCCATTTGTAGCATAACAGAATTCACCTGTATTTTACTATGAATTACTATTAATATATTCTATGATACGTACAGAGCAGTAAATAAGGATATGGCTTTATGAAATGAAGCTGTAACAAGTCATTTGAGCCAAGAAGTCTTCAGAAAACCAAGTATAAAAGCCCAAAGATCCGGTAGAGAATAAAGGTTTTCTACTTCAGTACTGCAGAAAAATAAAAAAAATCCCAATTATTAATACTAAAGTAAGTCCCAAAGTGTCCAAATTATAGAACTACTGGAGGAAAAAAAAAATCAGGCTGGAGAGCCGACTGCCAGCATGCACACCCCTTCCCCCAAACCACCGCACAAAACACCCACCCACCATGCCAAAGGTTAAGTCATTTAGTCAAGTTCAAAGATCTTCAAAGAGTTCTTAGATCCAGATAAGCCCATATGTTACCAAAATTCTGTGAAAAGCTATTACTTTCCAATCTGCTTTTCATGTCTAAGTTACAGAACACACAGATGCTTGGCATCACTCGGTGTCCCTAAATTCTCACACCAGATAATCAAGGCTCACCAATAACTTCCCTATCTAAAATCCTAAGAAATGTCTTTATTCCATCAACACTTAGTCCACTTGTAAAAATTGAAAGTCTCCATAAAAGCCCATTCAGTTACTGCACAATAAGTGTTAATTTGCTAATTTCTTCACAGGTAATCAATTAAAATGTAAAATATTGGATAAAATTAGTTGCACTAAATTTAACAGCTGCTCCATAAGCATAATTAGTTTCACAAGGGCCATATGTATTCTGAACAAAGACAGAGTTGAAACAAATAAGCAGATTTTAAAACAAGTTTGAGGAAATCTGCATTTAATTAGCAGGTGGGCACTACAACTGCATAATGTTTTTATACATTTATATTTATGAAGTGACAGAAGATCTAAAGGCTTTTTAAAATGGCGTTTATTGTTTGAATGGGAACTGTTTTGCTGCATGCTAAAGTGATTTAAATCCTTATAGCTCTGCTTTGAAAAAATCATAAATGGTGAAAGAAAACATGTGGAAAACTGTAAAACTAGAAAGAATTTGCGACAAAAAGCAGATACACATACCATAACCAAAAGGAAACTACACTTAATTAAATGTACACTACATCTGGAATATCAGCCTAATAAAACGTGAAACTATTAATTTTCATTGTTCTAAAGGAAATGAGGTCAGTGTCGTTTAGTATTTCCCCAATTATATTGCACTAAAGCATTGAACTATATCATATAGGTACAATCTAATCTTTTCAAGAAAACACCGCAATTTGAAAACAGTCACCAAGAGACTTTTTCAAAATGGAAAGAGGGACCGAGGACTCAAATACAAGACAGCTCAAACGCAACAAAACGCGTGTTGTTTCAATGAAGGTAAGTTTTTGGGAGAAACAAATGACTCGAACGGCAATCAGAAACCACCACCCGAGCGAAGGGCTCTGAGTTCTCAAGTTCTTTACTAGCATTCCTCTTAGTATCTCCCGGCTGATAACAACTCTTGCTTACTTACTATAAGCTCAATAACCACAAACAATAAAAAAAACAACGATATCATGCCTCTAATATTTTATCAATAAATTAAAAGTATGGGCAAGAACAATGAAACAAATGCATTGCATCAAGCCTAGATGGGCAATGATACTCATGTAGTAATAAAGATACAGCGCAAACAACTAATTGCAGCACAATGACATGTTCTCTTTCCAAGCGTAAAGAGAAAGCTTCTTGTTTAACTCAACTTCATCAGCTAGGAGAAAAACAAACAAACAAAAAATCACGGGATGAGTTACTGGAGAATGTAAAATAGTTTCAGGCACCAACTGCAGTTGGTCAAAGTGTGGAAGGGAGTAATACTATCCTTTTTTTTTTTTTTTTTTTAATCCAAATAAGGCTACCTCTATAAAGTGTTCCAAGTCACTCTTGGCTTGCAGTTTTAAAATGAATGCATTTGAAAGTTAAGTATAGGTAATATGGTAATGATAATGTGTATGATAATAGGGTTTATTCATTGTTAAATATAAGGTGAGTGAGAACAAAAATAGGCAGAAACAGATGGTCAGTTTTTAAGTCTGAAATGAGACTGGTGCTAAGAGGAAAAAAGTTGTTTCAAGCCAGCAGTTTAGACAATTAGTAAGAGACAAAATAGAAGGGTATTAAAGATAGTAACAATATCATCCACAGTGCTGGAGAAATGAAGAGGAAATATAAACAACAGAGAATCAAAATCGTAGTTTGCAGAGCTGACAAAGGGATTCACCAGATTCAGGCATCAACTTAAAGTGATTTATAGGTGAAGAATTGTTTCATATAGAGTTAATAACATAACTGAACATTTAAGGAAACAATACTCAAACTTCCAGTAAACCATAATAAGAAATGTTTTTAATTGCAGAAAACTTAGCATGAACAGTACGTAAATACAGCAGGACAGAAGAACAGATAGAAAAGACACTACCTTTAGCTTTGCTTATTCTCAAGTGGTCCATTTGTTACAAATCTACTCTTCAGACTACAACCTTCGGGTCTACCTCCTCTTACTTCCGAAGAAGATTGTGACCACAAGGCAGCCAAGAGAGGGTCAGATATCGAGACAGAGACACTCACGGTCCATAAGGGGTTAAACAGCATAGGTTTAATAACAGACTCACACTACAAACCGCACAGGGACCCCGGGAACCGCGAGGAGGGGTCGCCAAGGGGAGGCGGCTGGAGGCACGGGTCGGACACGCAGGTCGGACACTCAAGCAGGACTCGACCCCTTAAATCTACTAGAACTATTTCCTTATCTCAGCTGTGCTAACCTTGAGAAAACCACTGCCCAGGAAGCAGCTAGACGTTGTTGACGAAACGGAATATGCATGCTTGGCCCCGCCGGGAATCTGGTCAGCGGGTAGTTTCACACGCTGGGCCTGCTACCACGTACTCTGCCAGTCACCGACTCCTCGCCAGATCTTCCACAAGTGTTCTCACTACAAACATCAAAATGACTTCTTTGCTACAAAACCTTGACTGTCCAATAAAGTGTTTAAAGTAGCTGAAAGATTCTCAATCCAGAGCCAACAGTGACAACCTACCTCCAGTTCAGTATATGCCAACAGTGTCATCGCAGAGGTGTTGGGTATCTACAGGAGACAAACCTCTGGATGAAGAACAACTGACTCCAGAAATTCATAAAATTTATTTAAATTGAGCTTTTTCATCAGATGTCCTTCACCCAGAGACTTATTTCCTGTAGTTTGGACTGAAATCCTTGCATACGAAAGGAGTGATCAGAAGAGAAAGGTGACTACAACCCCACCATTTTTTAGGAGCAGTTCAACAAAGGCCTTCATGGAAAACCAAAACCAGAAAACAGACTTCACTAAATACTATCTGAAAAACAGAAATATAAATCATAGATTAAACACTAGCTATTCAAGCATGGAGACATATCATCTGCTTTTGTTGATGTGCTTTTACAAAATACTAAACAAAGGTTACTAACTTGTATGTCACTGTAACTTGCTTCCTTGACCAAATGGCTCACGTGAGGAGCATTTCCTTGCACGCAGAAGGGAGATTTGCTTGAAAAGGCCAGATGCACATTACAGATAGGCATGGAAGATCCTAAACAAACTGCAGCATTATTGAATACACATTATTCCTGCATTCAGCACAGAAAACCCTATATGCCATTTTTCAACAGGCTGTTTTATGCAGAAGGCAGGGCTGTGGGAGCAGCTGTGGCCAGGGAAGTGTAATGAAGTGCGCTGCCTGGGATTTGGGACAGGAGAACAGCTGTGTGAACAGCTCCCCCGATCTACTGGAATTGTAAACTGTTCCACGCCATTAGTGATGAGGAGGGTATTCTCGCTCCACTTTATTCCTTTGGCTTACGCAGAGATCAGTAAGGGCCCTAGATGCAACTGGCCCAAAGCAGTTGAGCATCTTTCCACCCAACAAAGATGAAGCTAAAGTGTGCTGCATCTTTCATTTCCCTTGTTAACCTGGGTGAAGGTTATGAGCTATGAACTGCCTCTCTTTATTAAGATTCCACCTCAAATTAGAAAAAATAATGTTTTCTTAAAAAGATTTTACATGAAGTGAATTTCTCAAGCAAATAATACACCTATCTTTCCTTAGAGACTGCTTCAAAGTAGGAATTCTTAAACATATATTCATACAGCCATCTTATGATTGAACAGAAAAAGCTAGTATTTAAATTTAATCATACTTAGGTAGTAAAATAATAAAGAAACAAGATTTGGTACACTGCCCTGGCTGTTAAGCAAAAATAAGAAAAGCCCCCCACAGAGTCCCAGTCCTCTCTCATTCAAAGCAGTCCTAGCAGTCTTAAGAGTCCTAGACGTCAAAAGCACAAAAAAACCGACAAAAACACAAAAAGTATGTTATATCTAGCTGTGCTCCTTACTGAAGGGAGTTACTGAGACACATAAACTTCCGTATTAAGCCAAAGTTAAGGATAAGTATTCCAGTAATCTGTTAACAAAAAAGCTTGAAACAGTTGAGACTATCCAACTCATCTTCTACAAGAAGTTTACAATACAAGAGTTTAAAAGCTACTCAACCTCAATGCAAGGCAAAAGCAAAGCAGTTTGCCACGCAGACATGAGCCAAAGGGATTCCTTGCTCTTCTAACCGAGTTCCAGAATTGCCTACAGCTTAGGCTGCATAAGATGACCAGAAAAATATGGGTTACATGAAGCTTCTGCTGTTTCAGATTGTCTAATCCTGCTGGAAAGACATTTTATATCTCCTTACATTCCTTAGAAAAATTACCGGGAAAACCTGAACTCTACATGAATGAATCATGTAACACACTCCTTTAGTAAGTAAGTTCATCAAGCTCTATATTTAATTTACACATACACATGCAGTTATTCTATTCCTGATACAGCTGGAATTTATTTTAAAAAACACGGGCACGGCTTACTTTTAGGAGTCTCAACAAGGACACCAAATTATTCATTTTTACATCATACATGCATTAGTGACTCTGCATTTGCCATTACAGGAAAATCTAGATATCTCACACAGCAGTGAAAAAAGGTTGAAATTCGTTTTCCAGATGGAGCCACTTTTCAGGCAATTATTTGTTGTAAATTTGACAACACCTCCAATTATTATCTTAAGAAGTTAAGAAACATAACGTGAGATTTCAAGGTTGAATTTTTCACTGGCCTGGTGCTTCTGAGAAGCTCAAATTGTCTACGGGTAAGTTCTATTCATCTGTTTTTGACAACACCACTAACTTTTCTTTTTGTGTGACTGATTGTACAGCATCCAAGATTGAGGCCCCAGTCATGGTTTGAGCTTTAAGAGACAATAATAATATACTTATTTCCACAAAGAGATACTAGAAAGCTGAATAAAATGACCTAAACAAATGTTCTCATAAACAGCAAAAACCCCACACATTCAGAGCATTATAACACCAGTCTTGTCAACAAGAGGCATTCAAACCAGTCAGAAGTACCAGTATGGATCTAGACCCGAACTAAGAAAAAAAGAACGTCTCAGCATTGCTTGCTCTTCAACACCACAGCAACTTCCATCACCACTTAAAAGACCCCAAAACTAGCTTCAAAACTGGCTTAAAAAAGATTAAAGCACATGCTTCTCCTTAAAAATGAACACTTAAGTTAAAAGACTGGAACTATTCAGACTTGATTCATTTGATGAACTGAGGCTTCAAGTGACACTTTGCAAATAATACTTTGAAGAAAAGCTGTGTGTCTACTTTTACCTGGCTGGTAACAAGTTAAGCCATTACTCTGTGCTCACAATTAAGAAGAACAGAAACTTCTTTTAATTTGTTGTTATAATCAGATATTTCAGGTTTAAATTTCGTAACATGTAAAAAATGTTCAGGTATTGCACCTATTTTTCTCTAAACCACTTTGGGTTTATTAAAAAAAGATTTTAAAAAAAATTGTTTTCCCCAAATTAAAAATGTTTAATGCATTATTTAATGAAAATAGCCATACTTTTATTACAGGATCAGGTTTCCGTAAAATGAAGTCATAAAAGGGCTTCAGAAAGCAAAAGCATATTATGCCATACTGTCAAAATCTTTTGACAACATAATAGTTTGCATATTTTATTATTATTTTTCAATACACATTCTATGAATGCAAATATGGTTTTCTAATTTACATGCAAGTTAGTATCCGTAAAATGTGAAATATTAAAAATGTATCTATGTAGATGGAGGAAAGCCTTTTTTTTAATTCTACCTGACGAACAGTGAACAGCTTATTTGCTTGAGACTGAAGAATACGTAGCTGACAAGCCTATCAAGAGCAAAAGCTAGTTTACTGGAAGTTATCACCTATAACCTTGTTGTGTTTTTCCCAAACCCCAATGACTAACTAAAAACTCCAAGAACAGGAAACTGAAAATTTCACTTAGTATTCCAAAGGAAAAAACATCTTCATCACTGACCCACAACTGTTACATAAAAGATTATTTTAAAATAAAGTAACATATCAAAAGGAGAAACTCAACATAATCTGAGTTGCTTAATAAAATACATAAAGCAACTAAATAATTATACTTCAAGATGTATTATAGCTGCTCTGATCAATTGATACTGATTGCAAAATAACTTATATTAGTCTCAATTTAAATGGATAATAACAATCAATTAAAGTGAGATTTCTAGTTATCTAATCCTTAGCTTAAGAAATATTCTCAAAAAGTTTCACTATCAAATTCTAAACTTTTCTTTCAATTCAAAACATAAAATTACAAAACTTCACAAAACCACAGTAAAAATATTTAATAACTATAAACCAGGATTGCATTGCCTTCCTGAATCTGCAAGAAGTCTGAAGCAGTAGCTGTTACGTGCTACACTCATCTCTATTTTGAAATGTCAGTGCAAGAATTAAAATGTAAAATTCCAAAAACAAAACACCATCAGTTGGGTCTCTCACAGGCTTCAGCAACGCTCTTCCCCACAGCTGCCCACCCTCCCAGCACACTAACGCCAATACGAGCAAGTCTGGGGGCAAAAAGTTTGGGACATAACGAGATCAAGAACAGAAAGGCAGTAATGTATTTTGAGCTAACGATGTACCAAGCAGGGAAAACTCCTGCCACCACCAAACCTGTCTTGGTATTCACTGGTTACGATGCCAGCACTGCCTGCCTGCGTTTCACCTTTTGTGCTGTACGTCACTTAGGGATCGTTTTACTCTTGCGTATTTTTCATGGCTCTCCAAGTTTGTTTTTATATCCGCCTATTGTTTCCTGCTACGAATCAAACCATAAAGTCTTTGGGCCTGGAATTGTGTTTGGAGTATAGGCCTGTAACCGCACATAGCATGCCAAGAACTTGATCCCTGCCTGGTACCTTCCATTGCAACTAATACAAGGATATCTTTTCTAACCACAAACAATCAAAACATTACCATTGCTCACACGAGACGATTTCATCTCCAGCAATCGACTGCCCTTCACAGCTGCAATGCGCTAGAAGCTTGACAATGTTGGTTCCCAAGGTTCGGTTTTATAAGAGCAAGGGAATACTCCACAATTCAGATACTTCACTGCAGTCTTCAGAAGAACTTTCAGCAGAATACCCGAGATCTCGCTTTATCCCATCAGCTGATTTGCAGCATTTGTACTTCTAAGGTCCGTTTCAGACCAGAGGCGAGTTACAGCATACCCTGGCAACCTCTGATGATCAGCCCAGTGCATCTGGAACTGCAATCCAAGGTACTCCTGGAGTCTGCAGCTGGAAATTTGTTGACATACTCTGATTTTAGTAATTACTTGCTCATTAGGTCTAGTAGATAGGGCAGTTAAAGGTATAAGAGTGTAACTAAAAAGAGTTGTATTTGATTTGCAGGAAGACGACAAAATACAGACCCCGTCTGGACAGTCAACTCTTTTTCTGCTTAGTGAGCTGCTGGGCATTACAGTGCTGATAAACACATGCTCTCTTCTCTTTCTGTATTGGTGTTGACTCTACTACCTACCTTGCTTTGATTCACAGGGGTTGCACAAGTAAATTTAATAGTAAACTAGAATTACGAAAAAGACGACCTTTAGATTCTGATTTGATAGTAAAAATTGTTAATGTCACAGTCTTAAGGATAACCAGCTGATGTGAAATTAATAATGGAGAATAAACAGAAAATAAGAAATTAAACTAAAGGACGATTTGAATTCCCCTCCGTTTCCCATTTCTCAGACATACTTCCTCTTTGCTCGTCCAGTGCCCTATCTAGCAGCATTGGCTGCCTAGTCACTGAAAAATAAGATACCAAGTAATGTTACACTGAACAAAAATATTTAAATTCTCAGTATATTCACATATTTGAGGAATGGCCTGTTTTCCATAAAACGTTTGAACTTTTCAAAATAACAAATTGAACAAAAGATTCAGGGAAGGGATAGCATTAACAAATTGCTGAACTTTTGTTTGTTCTACCATTTATTTGTAACTAGTAAAAAACAACACAACACTGGAACAGGATGGAGAGTAAGAAGCAGCAGTAGGAAATAAAGGATCTAAAAGAAAAAAAAGTAGTTTTATACGTTTCCCAGAAGAGACCAAGCTTTTTAGACCAAACCAAGAGTGATTTAATATTCACCAACTAAAACGCTAATGGAAAACAAAATAATACCGATTCCTGAGCAACAAGTCTATCCTTGATAGGACAGCCTGGGTCCTACACAGGTAAGGAGGGATACTATATTTGCATACATTAATCTGATTAACTTATGGAAGGGTCATGAATATTTTGCTGCTGTGTGAAACTTTGTATTTTTAGTTACTATGTCTGTTTAGCCTTTCACTTTAAATATAGGAAGTTTTCTCTTCTCAAGTTTTCTAGGAGAGCCAAAGGTCTCAGATGTATTTTGGGAGCTCTCGTCTGAAAGGGAACAGCTATATCTGAAATTAAACAAAGCTATTTATGAAATAGTGTTACTCTTTCCTCCCTAATGCGCATTACATTTTAATATATGCTTAAAAAGTTTTTGGAAAGCTTGACTAAAGTCCCTTCCCAATGCATTTTCTTGGCTTGTAGACATCTGTTGCCATAATACATGTACATTTAATTGTACATCATTTTTGTTATAGAATAAAACATCTTTACTTAAACTGTTAAAATACAGTACATTAAAAAGTTCACAAAAGATGAATGACTTAGCTACCCCCAATTGTATTTACTTAGCCAAAATAGGTGCAAAAATGTATAAAGCCACATACATGACAATGAAAACAGAAGTAATTTTCTTACAAAATAGAGAAAAAACACACTAGACTAAATTTGCTCTGAATTTCATATGGTATAACATTATTTAGCAGCGTCCTACTGCTGAGCAATCTGCAGAGAAGTAGCATGATGACAATGCAGTGTAGTGATACCTTCAAGTTCCCCCAGGAAAGACGGAGGAAAGTCCAGAAGAATAAGAAGTACTGACCAAAGGTGACCAAAGCAGCCCATCGTTTCAAAGCACGCTGAAGGCTCCTGACAGCAGAACCCCAATAAAGCCCTGTGGAATTGAAGTTAGTCTTCTAAAGCAAACCCCAGAAGGACAGCAGAGAGGACCTTCTGCCTTCATGGAGAAGGAAATTCAGTATGCGAAGAGACAAGCTTGGCTATGGGGTTCAGTCAGAACCCCACATTCAACAGAAAGCAGATGGTCCATTGGACAATTACATAAATGTTTAAAATTCTCAGTGTGACCGGTTTTGTAACTAACGTGATAGCTATACTGGTGTGATTCCCATGGCACTGCTAAATTACACTGTAAATCAAAGAAAACCACGCTCATCAGTAGTTACAATTTTGACTAACACCAGACTTGTCCGTGCATCTGAACAGAAAGTTTACGGCAGATCAGACCTGCTATTCCACTCTAACACATATTCCCAAATAATAGTGTTGATGATCTAGGGAGCAGCATTGCCATTACCACATGTTTGACTGGACTTCGTAAAATTAATTCCTAATGAGTATCAATAACAAAGACTATTTGTATTTTATATAACTTTTTTCTGTCTTGAATATTTGTTTACAGAGATGATCTCTCCTCAAAGACTATTATACAAGTCTCAAAACTGAAACAATTAAAACTAAGAAAACTTTTAAAATTCTGCAACTTGAGCATTAGTTTATATTTTAGTTTATGCTACCACAATTCATTTGCTTTAACACTTTGGCTGTCACTTAAACTAATATTTAACGAATAAATGACATTTTTACCTTTTTTAAATGAATAACTATTTTCAATCAATCTTACATTTTAACTATAAGTTTAAAAAAATAATTGTTCAGGTTATGTTTTAACATTATATTATTAGCACCACATTTTTGTAACAAAAATGGTAAAGCTGACCTTTATTTTATTAGCCTACAATTTGCTCACCACTGTTTTCTTAAGTTATATGAATGGCTTATGTACCTTGACAACATCCCACAGATGGTTATGATTACGTTTAACAGGACAACGCACTCATTGAAAACTTTCACAGACACTTACCTAATGGGATGTCACATTAAATCTGATATAGTAAGATAAAATAACTATTTACTAATTATAACATATCAAAGAAGTAATTTGAAAATGATATTCACAACTTTGATGTAATTATTGACAGAACTAGTGTACTAACATTTGTGCAAGAATGTGTTTTTAAACAAGTGTAGATACTGCATAGCTTTCTTCTGCCAAAGACGTCCTTGAATATACATAGCTGTCAACATCTTGGATATAGATGCCCCTAACGACAAAACTCTGGTAAACGTCAGAATTCGATTTGACTACTTCTTGCTTCCTCTCTTAATGCTTAATGACTAATTCCTTAGAGATATCCTTAAAAGCCCTAAAATGTTGTCCTTGGGTAGAAACTTTCACTCAGCAATCAATCGGGAGCAAATTAGAAGATTGCGTTGAAATGTACTGCACTGTTTAAGCTAACAAATGAATGAAGAAAGGTAGTATATCGGAACATATGCCACTACACTGAAGTTGCTAAAAGGGTCTGTTGGAAGAATATTTGGTTTCCAGTGAAGCTAATATGCTATAAGAAGGGACAGTGATGAAAGAATACCAAGTCATATGGAAATCCAAATATAGTGACAGACACAATTATTTTACTAATTGCTAATGAATACAGTCAAGTGGCTTCAAAAAGCAAAACTTTGCTTGGACTACTTCAGGTTTTGACCTCTGCGTGAGCAAATGCATTTCAAACTGAAGCCCACCAAAATTGATTAACGGTGCCAGCCAAGGCCAGCGTGTAGTTGAAGCTTTTTTCCATCTATCACATGGCCCCAAGGATAGTTAAATGAACCTTAAAATGGCTACAAACAGCTCAATGACTACACAGACTCCTGCCAATTAGAAATAATTAGGCAGTCATTTTGGTGGTAAGTCTTTTTAAGTGCATACATAATGATGCAATGATGCTTATTAGCGATCTCATATGAGCTATGCTCAAACAGCCTGGAATAATTATGCAACTATCACAAAGCCTTGCACATCTCTGTACTTCACCTTAATGCATTTAAAAATCCACTTCATTACCTCCAGTAATTAATCCTCCATTAATTGCAGGAAAAGCCCAGTTTACCGTGCTTCGTTTCTAATTATCTTATAAATAGTTATGGTTCTAATTAATGTGTTCATTAAGCTGAATATCTTTCTCAAAGCCATGCTCAGAGCAAAGGTTCTGCTTTTGAGAGAAAAAGCCTAACTAGCCATAAGGTGAGGCCATTTTGGTTGTATTTGCTTTTATTTTAGTATATTCAACCTCCTAATTGGCATTTAAAATCTAATTTGGAAGAACTTCAAGAAGACTATATAGTAGAAAAATAGGAAAAGGATTTTTTTTTTTNCATTCTCCAATCAAGATGCTTAGAGCTTTAACAGGAAAACTTTTAGCATATCTTTTTGATATAGACTGGTAACAGATTTTTCAGCGCTATCACACAGATTAATTTAAATTCTATTAAAATTTAGCCTACCCCTGTGTATTTTCATATAAGAGAAGCAAAAACTATAGAAGAAAAAACAGATACATAAATGTATGCACAGTGTGTATATATACACACACACACACTACTGCCTTTCCCCCATCTCTATGACCAATACAAAATCACAAAAAAAAAAAAAAAAAATCAGTTATTCAAGCTGGGCCTTATCCAACTCATTAAAATCAATGACAGTTTTTCAGTTTGCCTTCCTAGGAGCTGATCTGACCCTATGAAAACTGCTTTTTCATCCGAATTCAACTGAAGAATATTTTTAAATAAAAAATAAATACGGATAAGGAAACTACACATTGAAAGCATCTGTTTCACTGTATTTTGAGGTATGCATATATGAATTTGCAGGAAACTTAAAGGTTCAAAATAAAAAATTCTGCAAAAATATAGCCAGAATATTTAAGTTACAGTTGGCATTAAGATTTAGATACTAATTTACTTCCTATTCTTTCCTAAGTTTTAAAAAAGACTTTTAGAAGTATATTATGTTTAAAAATATCTCCCTGCAATCCCACTATTGAAAACAAATAGAAGTTCTGACATTTTTCCTTACATGATTGCATATTTAACACAAATAAAACATTTTACATTTTGCTCAGGTAATTACTTTACCACTGTTCTGACAGTAAAAAGATAAAGGCCCTATATATACCTGAAATGATAAGTTTTGTGGGGGGGGTTTTCCCCCCCAAATCTTTCTTCCTATAACATTACAGCAGAGTGAAAAATCTGGAACCACTGAAGCCAAGCGCAGCGTTGCCATTGACTTCAGCAGGGCCAAATTTCTATACCAATAACCCTATATTAGGACCAGATGAAGCATTATCATCTATATATACTCTCGCTCTGGCACTTCAGTGAGACACAGCGTCTTGCCTAAGAAGCTGGCAACATGCCCTGTTCACAGGGCCTTACTCTAGCTGTAAAATTGCCTCTCACCTGATCTTGACTCGAATGCGCCAGGCTTGACCCTGTTCTCCCCAGCACACATTCCCCATCTGCAAGCAGCTCGCACCCTCTTCACTCTTCCCCACTCCAAAAGCTAGAGAGAGAGAACCAGCGTTACTGTATGAATAGTTGTGAGAAAGGAAGAAAACTTCGAAGTTTCCTGCCCAGAAAGCAAGAAGGGAGCATCAGCAGATTTATAGCACTCCAAGCAGAGATCATCACAGCTGCCCCTCCTGACTTCCAGATCTATTATGGACAAAGAATTTCTTTGTAGCATGAAATTTGGGGGACTGATGGCAATTCACTGAGCAATACTCAGTGACTCACTCTGCTACTCTGTTCAACAGTATATTACATCTGATTAAACAGATGAGATAGATAAAGGACTAATTTAGCATTGATTGGAAAAGAGACAGCCTACACGTGTCAGGAAGTTACTTCAGATTATAATACTCCGTTCAGAATCCTAATCATAATATGCTCAAATCTAATCACATCGGGACCAGAAGTCAGCAGCAACAGCTTTATTCACGCTGATTCCCCAACTTGCAAGCCCTTCTGGGAGGCATCCCGCTGTCCCACGGAAGCGAAAGCGTGCAACGCTGAGCCACGCGGTCGCACAGCTAACCCGACTCCGCAGACTGGCACCCTTTAGAAAGTAACGTGCAACAGTTTAGCACTGCTAGTTGAAACAGCAAAGGACAAAGGAAGAAGAAAGGTAATACAGAGTAATAAAATGTCCCTTAGAGGAACTTTCCTTGCCATTTTTCATGCTGCATACAGATGACATAACTATCTCACTTCTTCCAGAAGTCTCTAAATCAAATATACCTCTTTTTTTCTGATGACTGATGCCTTTGGGGGCTCAAATAGTGATATTGCAGCTGAAATAGTCTGTCAACTTCATTCTTTTCCCCATAATTTGGGGAGGAAGCAATAATGTTCAGCAGTTTGCAGCTTTATGAACTAGTATCAAAGTTCTCCAAATTTTCAGACAAGATGAACAGAATTAGGACTTACCAAGTTTACTGTTTCAAAATAATGACAGACATACTTATTAAGTATAGGATTATATTTTAAAAGAGAAGAACTAGTGGATGCGTTTTGGTGGTAGAGTTTTTTGGGGGGCATGGAGGTGTTTTTTTTTACTACTATGACTCAGTTTCTTAACGAGACTAGCACTGGGTACCAGCAACACAGACAGAGCTCTTAATGAGTCATCTCCTCTCAGAACGACAAGCACATCTCTCTCCTAGGTGGACTCTCTCACAAATAGTATTCTGGCTTAGTTTGAGAGATGTGCCAAGTTTCATAAACGTAAATGGCAAAATGGCTTAAATATTCCAAGATGTGTGTTATAGAAATTAAGGTCCCTGTTGAATCAACATCTCTGCCAGTTTTAATCATTCAATTCCTCTTTTAGAAGCCTCCAGGGACGGTTAAAAGCCTATGTCTAGTGAGAACACTGTACTGCAACACAATACCATACCATATTATTGTCTTTTGTTACAGAAGTAATACTGAATTGGCAGAGACCTCTATCTTTGCCTCCCTATTCACAAGACATAGCATAAACATATATAGCCATACTCTGACTATAAATTCACTGTTGTGAAGTAGCTAAATAAGCTTTAATTTCTTTCCAATATTTTAAATTTAAAAAAAGAAAAAGGAACTACAGTCAGGTTTTGAGGAAGTATTCTCTCACCATATTGGAAATAAAAACATTCTGATGATTTATCTTTATTTGTACTCTTTCCACTATATGTCAAGAAACTAATCAGAAACTCAAGGATTTAAATAATTCTCACTGCTTATAAGCTCCCTTAGAAATGAAACTCCTTCCCCACATAGATCCTGCTGCCCTTGCACAAACACAATACACAGCAAGTGTACAGATATACATGCTCATTTTTTAATGTGATCATTATCACGTATGCACATATGTACTACATACTTGCTAATTTCACATAGAAAAAGAACAACAGACAGCCTTGAAAAAATGTAATGAAGGGAACTAAGAAAAAATTGCCTACTCTTTTTGACTCTGAACTCCATTGCTCCTCATGGAAAATCTTATATTTTACCATTGACAAACTTTTCCAAGCATAACAGATCCAGAATTTGTCGAAGACATGTTTTAATAATTCAGTAAAAAGGAACATTAAAAGCTATTTTGCAATTAAGTTTTTAATTAACTTCTTATTGGTATAGACAAGAAAACACGGATTCAAGACCACAGAACTGTGCGTCTAAGATACTTTATAGCTATTACTCTCCTTGAACTCAAATTTTAGAAATCTCTGCTCTCTGTAAAAAGGGAACCTAAGTTCTCCTCTAGCCATATCTGGAATTACAAATTGCTTAGTGACACTAAGTTTTAACAGCTGCAAAAGGCTATAAAGCCTGTTAGAATACCTTTTTCTTTTCAGGAGACAAACATGTACACCAGGTAGACAGCTAAAATTATAGTTTTTTCTTTCCATGCATATTTGAAAACAGATCTCCCTGTTGAAAGCATTTCCTATCTCGCACTGTTCAATGTAATTCATTATAATAATTAAATGTTCATTAGACAAGCCACATTAAACACGGTAAATAAAGTAAAAACAAGCACTTTTCATATTAAACCAACTATACACCCTAGCTTTCATGTTACTCAGCTTTTCTTACAAGACTGGCAAGTATCTTTTCCATTGCCATATCTGTTGAGGAAAAAAAAAAAAAACAGATAAAGAAAAGAAAATAACACTTCTCCTGTCAGCTCCGTGCTGAAAGTACTACCCAGTTCCGATTCTGTCCTCCTCCCGGCCAGAGGTCACTTCCTCACTCTGACTGTCCCTAATTCTGGATTATAGGCCGGCTGTCTCAGATAAAAGCAGATTTGCAAATTAGAGAAACAATAAAATGAAATCATTTAAAAAAAAAAAAAAAATCTTCAAAAGCAGTTTCAGAAAGCTTTGTTAATACAAATCTGCTACAAAACATTTTGTTATATGCTTTCAGTTTCACATGTTAATCTCATTCCAGAAATTAACCAGCGTTACCTAACACTGGACATAGCAGCAATTTACTATATCAGATCACAACTATTATATTACCAATGAATCTTTAAGACATCTGCTATATGTTGATTTGCGTAGCTGTCTCTAGAAATACTATCTCTGTGGCACAAATAATAGATTCTATTTCATGGCCAGAGCTTTTGTAATTGAGAAAGAGAGGTTTAAAAAGAGAAGTTTAAAAAAAAAAAGTATACAGAAGTTTAGAATGTAGACACATCAAAATCAAAGAGCCAATTCTCCGCTAAGGGAAATCAAGTTCTTCTTCATCTTCTTCAGTACCTTTTCCCCAAACAGAAAACTTAACAATACCCTCCCCCAAAATCCCTAACCTGCAAGCACATCCTTCCAAAGGGAGAAATAAAAGGTTTTTACAATGTGTTTTAAGTATAGCTTCTTATTTTTCTATATATAACACCTGCACAGCTTTAAAAAAGTTTTTTCATGTAATTAGATTCAGTACTTACGGCTAAGTGAACAGCAGCTATGCATTCACATCTCTTTTTAAAAGCTTTTATTTATTTATTTATTTATTTAATACCAGTGAAAGGAATCAAAGCACCTGTCACTAGCAGCTATCTGGCCTTATTGATAACTTAAGAGCCCTTGGCGTTGCCTTATGAAGTTTAATTTCCCAAAGCAGTCAATTAGATCTCGGTAATGTGCTCATTGGTAGGTTAGTGCTCTAGGATATCATGAATGCTACTGCTTCATTCCTGTATTTTTTCCACTATATTCCTGTAGACAAATTTAAGTTTCTTTCAAAAAAATCACAGTTATTACAGATTTAAAAAAAAAAAAAAAAACTTTTGACTATTGGTGATATAACCTCTAATACAATCACAAGATCCAAAATAAAAACTGTGGATGTTGTTGATTTGTAGATGTTGTAGATGTTGATGGAACAAGAAGAAATACAGTCTGACATTACCATCCACAAAAAACTTAAGTCCACATGAACAAGTTCAGTAATATGCATTTCACTAGTTCTTCCCTGCCCCAAGTCTTTATCTGAAGTTCAGTGCAAGAAACATTCCAATATTTTAATTAAATATACATTCTAATGGATGAAAACCAAAGGCTCCAAGCTTTCCCTCCTCCACCTCTAAGAAAACAGGCAAATACATAACGTTTATACCGATCTCTCACAATTATGTGGGTATGTACAATTAGTTGCATGCAATAGTATTAATCTGCATAGCAAGGAAAGAAGAAAAAAATCCCAGTCAGCAGACCAAGACTTTGAAAGAATAATAACCCTCATAGCACCAGGAAGAAAAGAAGCAATGAAACATTTCAAAAGAAATATTCTGATTAAATAGCATTGCTTGATTTCTTATAGGACTTGTATCTGCTTTTCTTCGGAAAATTCTTGGATCCATTTCCAAAGACAGTAATGTCCAAAAAGCATTTTAATAGATTAAGACATCTTTTCAATACTGTCTGACAATTTGTACCCAACCTTGCCTTCCACAACTGTCTTGTCTTCATCTCTTGCCTTTTACACTGGATGTCCAGAAAGAGTAGTCTTAGCACCCTGTCCCTTCCCTCGCAGCAATCTCATTTTTTCTGTCAAAACTGCTAGTTAATCAAACTCGTCTTTCTAGTTCCTGACCTGCTTCCTTCTGTCACCTTCCCATAACTCATACTATCTTGTTCTGATGTCTGCAGCACAGCCAAGTCCGATAACCTTCACTTTCTTCCCTAAGCCTTTCCTTTTCCCCAGAAGAGCTAACATCCTCTATGTTAACACTTATTTGTACAAGCAAGACCTCTACTCTGTGTGTGAAACCAACCTCAACTTTAATTCACATATCTGCACCATATTTGATTTTTTTCTTTTTTCACAACTTTCTTATAAATTAGTCTTCTAGATCCATGCAACTTCATCTTATTTGCCATTTATGTGATGAACTGCGCCCACAACTTGAGCCATCACATTCTCCTTCACGCTTTTTTGTTGTTGTTGTTGTTGTTACTATCTCCTCTGCTGCCTCCTATTCTTCCATATAAACTCTCACTTTAATTTTCAAGGCCCCTCACAATTCTGCTCTTTGATTATCTGTCATTATCTCTTCTACTACCCATTGCTGCTGGCATCAATGTCTACCTCAAAACACACAATCCTTTTATCTTCCTCTCTCTTAAAAACCTTTATTTTCTTTTCAGGTTGATACTGTCCCTAGAAAATTCTTCTCAAACCTGTTGATAACAGAGCCTATCCACTCCAAAACTCTGAAAAACTCTACTGGAACACTATCCATTAGAGTGTGCTAACCAGGAACAGACAGATGAAGACAATTTGCAGCTAAGAAAAAGTTTTGAATGGAGATTAGTAGAGATCACGTCTCTGTCCAACACTTGTTATCAGTTGCACACTCTGATAGGCCAAGGCTTTTATTTAGCTAGAACCTAACACATTAATACTACCACACCAAAAAAAATATGATATACAGGGCAGGGGAGAGACTAAAGAAAGACCCCTTACTATTCACCATTCCAAACGACACAAATACAAAAGCTTTCCATTCTAAGTGTTGACCATCTTTGAGAAGTTTTACACACAACATGTTGCTGTGCAATAGCAACTCTCTACCAAAATATTTGTCAATAAGCCATTGCATAAAATACTGATAAAGTCAAAATATGCAGACTAAAATCTGTACCAATATACAGAGACACACTGATTCTATCCAAGCAAAAACCTGCAGCAGTTGACCACACTATCATGTCACATTCAACCACCTGACTCACACTTCGCTCATTAGCGCATCTGTGAGATGTGCCAAGAAGTGCATCTTCCCAAATTGCAGAACAACTCTCAGATTGATACCTTGTCATAAAGGCAAACAATATACCAGACAAGTATTTTTACATTCTTATCAAAATGTCATATGTGAACTGTAGGATATGTAGTATTCATTTCTACATGATTAATATGCTACAGGTATGATATTAGAGCAGAACAGATGTTACATATCAGCTTAAATCAATAGCCCTTTTTCCAGCTGCTTCCACCACCAGCTGTTCTCATCCCATATGGCAGTCATTCCAAAGACTGGTGCATCTGTGGCAGCCAGGCAGCTTGGCTCTACACAGGAACAAATGCCAGAAGAAATCTCTTGCAAAAAGCAAAATCAAGTTTTCAAAATTAACCTCAAAAATAGAGCAACTTTTGATTAGCCAAGTGGCACACACAAAAAAACCATAATAGGGCAGACATTCATGGCCTGAGTTAAGGATGAAGGCATCACTATTTGTGCAACTTTTTCAACTCCCAATCTACTTTATGCCTTTATCTCTCTCCACATTTCTCCCCCCTTACTACAAATACACTTAAAGTGACCAAGAGTACCACTGGACAGCAGAAAAGTGAAACAATAGAAAGCAAAACAGCATTGCAAAAATGTCTTAGCAACCAGGTCTACCATCAAGGCTAGCAGAGACGATCACCGATGGCATATCACAACTAATGGTTTACATTTTATTTTTAAGATGATATTAAAAAAGGAAATTCTCAAAGACAAAGAAACCTCATGCAGAGGATGACTGACTCTTCCCGTATTAAAAACTGAAAGCTGCAAAAAGCCTAAGACCTATACTATACAGTGGCATGCTATAAAGAACATAGGGTGAACAACTGAGGCATAGCACAGATTTACAGCTTGCACCAGCCATGAATAATTGTTTGAAAGAAGCTATGACCTTTTGAGCACAGATCAAGCCCAATGGCAAGAATCTCTAACTTCAAGGTAAGCATTGTCTAGCATTATGTTTGTGTTTGAAGCAGCAGTGAGGAAAATGCATCTAAAAAGGGGGAGGAGGGGCATTCTTGTAATTCCACCATCACTGTGTGCCATAAATCAGGCAATGCAAATTAGACCAGCTTTAGAGATCACTAAATTTGTGAACCTAACTATTCAATAGATGCATATATAAACACAGTACTATCATAAAGAAATCAGTATTTTTCATTTCTTGGCCCTTTTCATGTTGCACTTTTCTGCATCACTATAAGACCCTATCTTTAAATGGTACAAACTATAAGTAATAAAACTAATAAAACTGAAGAATTCTGACAACCTGTGGGGGTTGGACAGAAACTAATTCTAGTTTACATTGTGAGCATATTGGCTACTTCAAACTACACTCTGCTTTTTCACACCAATTCCAAAGCCATCCATAAGCAGGTCACCCTGCCACTGGAATGCAGTAAGATGTACACATTTCAATATTCAATCAATTAGAGTGAAAAAAAGTTTAAGCAGTAAGATGCAACTAAATCCTCCCCACCCTCACTCCAAAACCCTGACCAAACACTTCCCTCACTGATAGTGTAAAACCATCAAATTCACAAACAAGATTACTTTATGGACTATATTTTCTCCTCTCAGATATGTATAGATATAGTAGCTGTTATTGTGCCAGTCTTTAGGTTGAACTGCATCAAAGATGCTTCAGGACAGCACTTTTCAATTTAACATAACAGGAGAAGTCAAAAGCACTTGGCAGACAATAAAAACAAACTCACATTTAAATGCAATTAGAGTGAAATACTCTACAATCATAGGATTGTATGAAATCAAGCAGTAAAGTTTAACATCTTTTGGTTAATAGTATTTAAAGCTACATGAATTAAAAGACTTAAGTTACAAGTTCTAATGTAAAATAACTATTTTCATATACAATTAATTTGCAGAACTATTGTAGTGAAAACTCTACAAATATTAACAAGACTATCCACGTACAAATTATATGACATTTGAGTTTCTCCATTCTAGAGAAGCATAATATTCTAATAAGAACTACCCTAATCTTCACCCAGCAATAATTTCAAGATGATATTATTATTCTCATTTCCTTGAATAATATCCATACTCCAGGGCCATTTTCCTTCTCATATTCAATATCATGCATGCTTGTATCAAGATTCCTTTCTTCATATCCTGTCACAGTATCAATCACTGCCTCCTGTCCACTCAATCCACTTTTGATTTATCAGCCGCCGTCTTTCTGGACTCCATAACTCGACCCAAACCATTTTAGCAAGACATTGACAAATAGCACCCAGTATCACATCAACCTGTTCCACTTAGTAAACTAAGAAACAGTAACTGTGACATCTCTGCATAAGTATTCCATTCTATTCCCCAGACTGATGTATATTAATGAGATGGTATTTGAAATGCTTCTTCCACATCAGCATCTAATATGATCAAATTAGGAAATGGGATGATTTATTAAATTTCGTAGAGCTGAAATATTTCTTTATATCACTATATGTGTGGTTTCAGAAAGTGAGCTGTTGCTTTCAATTTTTCTACTGAGGATGTGCCTGCATTTCACAGACGAATTATTGTCTTTAAAAAGATTGCAAGAAGGCGAAATGTTATTAAGCAAATGCTCAGTAAAACAAACTAAATCGGTTTTAAAATTCCTAATTTAATGTAAATCTTGGTTGTTTTGCTGAAATTCAGTTTGTGATCTTATTAAGTCATATTTGCATTGTACTATCTTGCTGTAGGACAGCTTTAAATTTATAGCATTACTAGAAAGCCCCACTTTTTGACTCTTAAAATACATCTAAAATAATTATAATATGCACACATTTTATCTTCTAGTATAAACTACAAAGAATTAGATTTAGGTTACAAAAATACAATAGCAACTCTTTTTTTTTTTAATCATTAAGAGACCAAACTTTTCAAATTAAAAATTGATATTTAATTATTTCGCATAAAGCTCTATAAATGATCATTCAAATAAAATACCTGTGTTGGAGAAGTTATTAAAAAATTACATTCTAGCCACAAATACTTTTACCAACATGTTCATTACCTTCAAAAGACAATCTTAATTTGATGGGGAATTGCAGGGAGAAAAGACATTATGAGAAACAGAACTTGACATCTGCATGACTTATTTCAAAAACAAATCCAGTGATTTAAAGACACCATGTAATGGACCTTAACTTCCAACATGAGACTAGCTGTCCAGTGCAAGCTCCATTCCCACTGGAAAACCACAGTTGCTCAAGGGCTAACGGTGGTACTTTGAAGATTCAAAAGTAATGGTACAAATATGAGTAGCGTAGAGAAGATCTCCACTTTACTGCTGTATCTCATATTGTTGGCTTTTTGGTATTCAGTAAGCTTTATCCCCCGCCACTGTCAATTCACTCCTCACTACACTAATGTAAGCTGGCTGCTTGAGTTACTTCTGATAATTTTATTAGCTGTTAGTTTTACTTTATGACTTTAACAGAAAATTACATGAAGTATCAATAGAAACTTAGAATATTAAGTTAATGAAAAGGTTAAAAGAACTCCAAGATTTAGTCACCTGATCCATGTGTATTCCAAAGACACATGAGATATTAGATCTCCATTAATTGGAGAAAATACAGGTTCAAATGTCACATTTCAGTACGTAAGACTAGTAGGAAGCAAAAGTTACAAATTAATTCGTGTTCTGCAAAGCTTGAATTGCACTTAAAAAAAAAAAAAAAAAAAAAAAAAAACTTACAGCTGATAAGTGGCCACCGGAGAGAGTTGTATACAACAATATCTAACAGGGAGCCAATCCTCCCACGAGCCTTTGCAAATTCCCTCTTACTTGACCTAGGGGAGATAACCCCCATCAATATTGCTGCAGCTTCTGAAACCATCTGAATTTTGATTGATTCCTATTTACATAATTTTTCAAACATTAAAGCAAATAATTAGAGTCGATTTCCACTGTAGTAAAAACTAGCCTTTATTGTTGGTTCTCCCAACAACCCTTCTCTCAAAAATGTTAAACACAAAAGTCTCAGTGAACATAAAACACAAGTCCTTCCTCGTCGTAACATCTTCCTTACGTATTGAGATCCTGAAATTCTCTGTAAAAAGGAAAATTACATCTCTGTAAACATTCAGATAAGATCTCCAATATCTATTAATTGCATTTCACAATGTTATCACACCTCAGCAACAGCCAGGGAAATCATACTGACAAGAACAGCCAAAGACAAACAGAAATAAAGTACAATAGTTTCACTTGGGAAAAACTGCACACACCAAAGAAAATACAATTATTAAGTCGTTATATGCATTTCCTGGCTAAGTGGGTCCACCTGAGAACATGGAGGGAAACAAAAGGGAAAGATGTGTTATCCTTGTGTTTGAGAGCAGCAAACAAAAAATAATTAAAAAAAAGACAACTCTATAAACCAACAAAACCCTCCAGAAGAAACACCTTTTAAAAGGTAAGTAAGGGATAACATGTATAACATTTCCATCCCACGTTTAATTATTTAATTTCAGGCCCCAATGTGTTTAAAGGAAAACACCACCATGGCAGATGACAAAGTGGAGACTACTGGAACAGTCTTTGTCCACCCATTATAATCCCTTCACCCAAAGGAGCCAAGGTTTAATATGATTCTCCCACAAATCTCTCTTCCCTTCCTCAAAAATAAGGAGGAAAGAAAGATGGGGAAGAAATTCTTTTAAACATAATAAAATAGCAATAGGTCAGTTTGAGTCAGGTGTCTCTGCTTAGGTTCTGCTTAAGTTAACATAATTTAACTTTTCTACATCTCTTTTTATTCAAAAATAAGTTTAATAAATGGTTAATTACTGTTTTACTTAGGAACACTTTCCGTAGATTCCCCTTGGAGTAGCACTTGCTTGCCTTATCATTTTCAATTATAAAAGTAAGTCTATTTACACATTTTTTAGTTTGTATTATTCTTTTCTTTTGCTCTTCCAAGTCTCTTCTCCAGACTTCTCAAAATTTGCTTCTTTTTCCTAGATGCAACTCCATAGTTTCATTCATCCCATTTCCAAACATCAGAAACCGCATCCGGACAGCACCAGCTAACTTCCTGAACTAAAAGCCACGAAGGACAGCTGCTCACCAGCTATACTTCTACATCTTAGGGAAACTGTCAGACGGGTTCCTTGCACTATTTCAAAGCGAAACCGCACACCAGATACTTACGTGTTTTCTCCAGTACTTACCTTTAAAAATCATATATGAAAGAAAATACACTGACCCACCCCAAGTAAAAATTCATGAATTACAGATGCCAAATTCATATGAAAATTCAGCACTATAAATACTTAAATTATTCGATTTCGTAAACATGAGTATGCTTGCACTAGGTCAGACCAAAGGTCCATCCAGCCCAACATCTGGCCTTTGACAGCACCCAACAGGATTAGCTTACAGAAAAGGACAAGAACAGGACAAGCAAAAATATTCCCCCCACCTTCCAGAAAGTTACAGTCAAACAACTTCCTAAGCCAAATACGGTCCCTTCACATTTAATAGCTCTGGATGGATTTTCCTTTCCTGACTGTTTTTGAATTCATTTAAACATTTGGTACCCACAGCCACCAGCAGCAAGGAGTTCCACAGTTTGATTACACGATATGCAGGAAACCATATCCTTTAATTTGACTGGGATCGGCCACCAGCAAACTTCACTTGATGCCTCCATAGGTCTGATATCAAAGACCCTGATCATTCCCTAATCATCTTTTCATGCCATTCATTTTTTATACCCCTGCATCATATTCCTTTTCTTTCCCCAAAAAGCTCTTTTCTTGCCTGAAGAATAACATACTCAACATTCCTCTTAGGAAAGCCGTCCTACACCTCCGATCAAGCACACAAGACAGATTGAGATAGCAAAGAAAGGAGCTATTTAGTATTGTTGCAACTGCCTCAATACTAATACATATGGAAAATGCAGGCCTCTAGTAGCAGCTTTCTGCAACTGATTTAACTCCTCCCCAGAAATAAGATTAATCCATGGCTTCATCATGGCATATCATCACAGTAGAGAGCAAGCTTGAAAATCACAATAAAGCAGTCAACGTGACCTGTTGGTTTTCGCTTCATGCTTTTAACATGCCAAAAGACCTTTTTTTATATATATAATTTAGGATGTTATTTATAAATATTTTCCCTAAAGAACCATGCCTGTGAATAGTAATATAATTTAAAGTGACCTGCAGCTATACCTTCATAGCTAGAGTACTGAAAAGGCAGTGTATTTTATAAATAATATTTCACAGCATAAAATGAAATAAACTGCAGTCAAGTTAAATTTTTAGGTGCATAATTTCCATATGCTGCAACAGCAATTAACATCAATAAACACCTTGAAAAACATGACCAATATATATTAAACTATGTGTAACAAGACCTGCCATTTATATTTATCACAATAATACCAAGATCTTTAAAACAGGTTATCATATTTCCTAATGCTCAGTATCTGACATACCAGAAAAACACCTTCATTTTCACCTCATTTCCTTTGACATTTCATAGTTTTAAACCTGATTTTGTTATTTAAAAAAACAGTGGATATTTACAGGAATATTTCTACACACAGCTCAGTTGCTTAGAAGGAGTCCATGGCTCAGATGGTTTGCATGCTCACAGAGAGATCAGACCGTTTGAATAACCAAATTGCTACTACAAAGGCACTGCAACAATAAGTGTCCAGGCAACTATTATAATGAACAGCTGTGAATAAGTCATGAGAGAATATGAACAGGAAAAAGTGAAATGCTCATGTCTTTCAACAACAATTAGAGGCAAAAATTCTACCGATTTGGTATAGGAAAATAACATGGTTTTAGTAAATTCTTAATACAGATACACAAAATTACCCAGCTGAAGAGCTGTAAACAGATACCAGAAAAGCTTCAGTCTGCTTGACATTTATCACTCAATAATGGACTTCAACAGAAAATGATAATAGTAATTCTGATATCCACAGATAAACTTTAAATGAACTTTTTTTAAAATCAAAACCCACAAATAATTGAGGTTCTTTTAATCACAAAAGTATGAAATAGATTTTAATATAATTTGAAAAATCAGCATAGGATTTAAATACTTAAATTCTGTTTATTATTGAAAATACCTATTTGTCACAATCTGATTTATCAAAAATTCAGTTTTCAACGCCAGAGACATCTATAAATATTAGCTAAAATATGTGCAACTATAAATACTTATTTCTTTTCAAAAGAAATACAGATGAATAAACAACAGTTAAGTCTCATCTTCGGTGAGCCAATACTATGCATCAATGTTAAAAAAAAATCAATAATCAAAAAAATCCATAAGAAATTTTCAGATGATTACAGTTAAAGCAAACTAGGATGACTTTACCAATTTTCTGCATGTGAACACATGCAAAATATATAACTTACCATCAAATCCAACTGTTCCACCAATTTAATTTAAAGATATGGTATATCAAAAGCATAGCATAGAGATTTCATGAATTATGAAAAGTTTCTAATGACATGTATAGGCTAGATAGATCACTTGTAATCATTCATTCTAGCATATTCCAAACTCTGAAAGTACAGGGGGATTTTAAATAAATGTTTTTGAGGTAGAATTAATATTTTTATTTCCTTTCCCTAGAAAAAAAACCTTACCTTCTTGTTCTACTCTTTGATCTTGATCTTTGAGACCTGTAGGATTTTCCTCTGCCCCTTGATCGGCTACGACTGCGTTTTCTTCTAGAACCATATGAAGAACTACTGCTTGATCTGTGCCTGCGTCTAAAACAAGACCATGCTGTTAGTATGCTACTGCTTCTAAGGAAAAAAGTTTACTCTTGAAAAGGATATTAAAAAATTCAAAAATATATTATTTGTATTACAACAAGTTCTACAAGCCTCAACAGATACCATTATTATACTGTACTTAAGTAATTTACATACCTGTGAGTAATGCCTGTCTTAAAGAGCATATATTGCAGAATATATATTCCAAGGCAGAAAAAGGGCAGAAGGAGAAAGAAGTTACTTATTTGCCCCAAATCATACAATACTTTAAGGGAAATCCAGGAACACAACCCAGCTCTCGACAGTTCTTAGTCGTGTGACCAATTTATGGGAACTCACTGCCTCTTTGCCAAATCCAAGCTAAGAGAAACATTTAGACCTACATTCTCAGCAGGATTTACTCAGAAATACACTGTACAGATCTCTTTTCAGTATAAAGGACTACAATTCCAGCACTAAAAATGAAATTGCTGAAATGTTAACTTCCACATAGCAACTCTATATAATTATTTTCAGCCACACTACATACATTTTTTTACGTATAACTCTACATTTTATGTATTTTAAATTAAGTACACTTGAAAATATTCTATGTACATGTGTCTATATAAAAGTATACACTTAATTTTTGTTATAATATGCAATCTTAGGTCTGCTCTGACATAGACAGACTTTTTACATATATATATATATATATACACACACACACACACATATATATATACACACGCACTATTAGTAATCAAATAATCAGTATTAATTTATTCCATTTGAGCTTGGAAGTTTTCTCTTGAGTTCAGCCAGGAGTCAGAATTGTATCCTCCCCCCACCCATTTCATTTTTCAAAGAATAAGTTCTTAGACACATAGGAGAAAGGTGAAATAATACATACTAAATACATAAATTAAACCAACTAATCCCAAAACTGGGGGAAGGGACACCTTCCAAGTCTTAACGTTTCTTAAGATTCTGTCTTCAGCTCCCTCACAGCTAACTAAATAACAGCTCTTACATGAATGTCTGTATTTTGGGGTTTTCTGATGTTTGAGCAGTATTAAAATATAACACCACATAGAAGCATTTCTATAATTCAGGGTCTAGTCAATGTGTTATGTCTTTATCTAGCATTAGAGAAAAGGTGCTGTATTCTGTACAAGTAGTGCTGCAGCAGTCCAGATCGGAAAGGATTAACAGGTTAACCACTAAAGACCAGGTCTTCACCTGAAAGAGGAGTGCAACGTTCCTGCTAAATGAAGATGAAGAGAAGTACTCAGAGATTTTTTTTTTTTTTTGATTCTTAAGGGTCAGAGATAAATCCAGTATGACCCCAATGTGTAACAGTGACTTAACTGCCAGCAGCAAATGTCCTAAACTAAGGGCAAAGCAGAAGTGCTGGGCAGATCCTAAAAGCGGACACTTTGGTCTTTTCTGGATTCAATTTAAGTCAACTGGTCTTCATCCAGGCTCTAATCTCCCTTCAAGCTCTGTTTTTATCTGCGAGATAGCCATGCCTGCACTGGACTAGAGAGATTCATAAAGCTGCATGTCATCAGCATATTATTGGCATCGAAGCCCATGTCATCTCACTGTGTCCCCTAAGGGCTGTATGTAGATGCTAAGCAGGAACAGAAGAAAGAGGGAGGAGAAAAAACAAACAAACCCCCCCCAGAACTAGCCAACTTGCCCTTCATTGGCTTCTCTCTTCTACCAGCTAAAGAAAGGTTGGTCAGGAGCAGTTTCTAGTATGTTTTCCAGTGCAGCTAGACATGCTGAGTATTTTCCAGCTCCACCTATTACTAAATTGTCCACCACCTGTTCAGTTTGAATCCAGGGTCACCTCAAGCCAGACTGAGACATATCCAGGATATCTAAAAAAATCAGGTGCTGAAGGGTGCCACCTTGATGAAGGAAAGATGGTGTTAGGACAAGAAAAAAATTGGTAAATATAGCCACATGACCCATGTTCCCCACAACCAGCTGACTATTGTGTTCTGTAAACATAAAAAACAGTAAGAATGACGGTGAAAACTAGCCTTTACGGCAAATTTGCAGATCTCCTGTAAAATCATCTTAACTCTTTCAATTAAGAAAGTTTACCTTCTTGTCTTGAAAGCCCTACTTGGTTTCTTACAACAGGGAAAAAAAAAAAAAAAGACAAAATAGTCTGACTCATTGAGTGAAATCACTTTTCATACTGATGCTAACACATGAACTACTATATTTCCAAAAAGAGATTCCAAGTTCATTACTTCAAAGGGAGAGAAAGGAACGGTTATTTCGGATGTTTTTAATAAAGAAGTTATTTGGAGCTGCCTTTACACCACGTTTGGGGTTTCTTTAAGCGTAAGTAAAAAATATTGCCACATTTTCCAAGATTAAGAGCTAAATTCGCTATAAAAACCCAAACTAGAGCTGACTACACATGGGATTCAAACACTTCTAGCTTTGTAGCACAGTATGAAAGAGCCTGATTTGTAAACAACTGCAACAACCAGGAAATTACTACAAATGCACCTTTTCTCATAGGAATGTGAACGAGACTGGAGATCTCGAGACCGTGACCTCGACCTTGATTTCCTTCCGGACTTTTTACGGGTGTACGTTCTGCTGTCTGAGGAGCTACTTGAAGATGAACGCCTGCGATGTTTCTTTTTTCTTCGGCTTCTGTTCTCTTCCTCTGTGTCTGATGAGCGACGCCCCATTGTTAAACTACGTAAAAACAAAAATCCTAAATTGTAAGAAAATCTTGTGCGTCTACATTGTATTGTATAATAATAATATAGTTATATTATACATACTAGATATAGAATAATACCTTTTTTACATTTTCATGTGGCTAGGAAAGCTGGGGTTTATATTTAAATCCTTATTTTATTTTTGCATAAAATGTCAACACTCTCAGATTGCCAAGTAACTTGAAATTTATACTGTCAGTAAATTTAAATAAATTTATTATGGTATTGAATATTTGTTCTAAACTTTTTCAAAAGGTATCTCAATTATTTAAACATAGATAAATGCTTTGATAAAATCCATTATTATATCAAAACATGTTTTCCTTCAACTTGTTTATGCATACTTAAACATAGATATTAATTTTTCAGAAATTTTTGGAGCAACGTGCATGCAGGTACTTCTGATATCTGAAATTTCACATTAAGGTGATATGCAGTCATTATTACAGTATATTTAATGTTTAAATTAAAGTTATAAAGGAAGATAATTATCTTCATTGCACAGTCTAAAAATGCACCCAGTCAGTTACATCAGTAACCAAAATTAACAACTACTTGCTCTTGTGTATTACGTATGTTTTTGTTTCTCCTTGTCACAATTAAAGTATACATTTAGAAAATATTTTCTAGAAAGCTATTTTTAAAATTATTTTATACTAGAGCTAGGCTGATTTTGGTGCTTACTTTAAACACTCGACTTTAAATGGCTTTACTTCAAAATCAGAACTAAAAATACTGAGCTTCAGACACGTTTCTTGATCTCCAAGATGTTTACTTAGATAAAGTTTCAAGTTTACAGACTTCACTAATAGAGTTGTAAACAAAAAAGCCTGTATACTGCCATTCATTTAACTGCTACAAAGACGACTGTCTTTCCTTGGGTTGGAACTCATAAGAGATCAGTTTTACTGCTGCCATCTTCTGATTAAAGGAACGTTATATTTCTCGAATTTTTCAGGATGTAAAGAAGTGGATAATGTTTTAAAACTACTTTTTGATCCAGCAACACTACCCCTATCCATCCAAGACTCAAGATCCCTCTTCAACCACTTTAACTAATGACACTTAGTAAGAGGCCGTCTTCCCAAGAATAAGCAGCTACTTCAAGGCTCCCTAACCACTCCTGTACTGGGAAAACAGGAACCTGTAGTTCTTTAATGTTGATATCAACAGCAGAGGCTAGATCATGCATATAGTTTACCACAGCATCATCTGTCTTCAACCAACAGTGAAATATTATGGGCCCTCACATTCCTAGCACATCCAAGTTGAATTTTCTGCATACAAACTTGGGCCCTTCGTCATACCTTTTATCCCCTTGGCAGCAGACCCTGATCTCCAGGGCAGAGACTGAAAACAGAACAAAAGAGAAATTCACTGTTAAGGACATTTAGGCTTATATGCAAATACAAGTCTTGATTACCTTAGGACCTTAGTCAAGGAGTATGACTGCCAAAAAGCCCTGCTTAGCCCATGGATAAAAGTCTCTTAAACCTAAATTTTCACCCTTAAGCTCCCAAGACAGCTAAAATTCCAATTCTGCACATGATCGTGCCTGCTGACACCCTGCAGTGACACACCTGAACACCTCTGCAGGTACGGCATTCACAAAGTCAGCACACCGCGACCAAGCTCCCAAGGGAGTCTTCCAAGTAGGTACATTCAAAGTTTAATAAATATACAGACAACGTTGAGTTTAACACGATACCCGTTAAAAAACTAAGGCAGAGACTCAGCAAACCAGCAGGTGAATCTCTGGTCGCAACACACTGCTCGCATCCTGCGGAGGCTGGTCTGCTGTGTCGCAAGGGCTGCCTGAAATCTGGAGTGAGCGCGCGACCGCAAGCATGAGTCCTGGCTCACAGGGACATTCCCCTGGAAAGCGCCACGTTCCAGACCTGACTTCTACTTTGTGACTTCCATATTTTATCCAACGATTGTTTAAAGCAAAATACAAGACAGCCTGTATTGGATTTTCTTTGGTGTTTACAAGAGTTTATCCATCCTCACAATCCAAACGGTAGCTAGGTAACTCTCGTCCCTATGCATCCAAACCTCTGCAGATCACCCATGGCTCTCAGGCACGCAATCTGGAGCTATCGATTCCATTTCTGCAGCCAGGAGTGCCAACAAATCAGTCATGACTAAGCTGTGCCACATTGTTTGTATACCTACCTCAATTCTCAGTAGTTTCAGTTTTCAGTACATTAGAACTGGGCATTCAGCTAACAATCTAAGCGAAGCATTTTTGAAATATCCAGCTAAACCCAGCAAACCTCCATGCACCTAAAACAGCAGACCTTTAGAAGGATGCTATGCTCTGCTATGCAAGATTATTTTTTAAAATAAAATGACATTTTGTATGTCTTACTAAAGTTATTCCACACAGATTTTGAGAAGATAAAAAAGCAGTATTTTAAAGACCATTTTATCTTGTTTAAATATGACATTAATTTATAATTCTGTGGAAGAAGGTTAACTTTTATATAACACACTATCTTGTGCAGTTTGGTAAGTAGTTTTACTACTAGCTCCACTACCACTAAAAGCTTTACAGAGCTCTAAGATACTAACATTTACTGAACAGTAAAATAAAACTCTTTAAATATGTATTGATAGAACAATCTTCAAATGAAGATGAACCTGAATCTCAAACTTAAGTAGAACTGTTCATAAAGGTGAAACCACAAAGCACAGATTTTAAGTTAAAAGCTCACAAACCAAGGTTCATGACAGCAAGATTAATGAAAGAGACCAGGGAAACAGAGTACAAACGACATTTCTGCTGAGATATTCACCACTTGATGCGGATATCATTATGAGCCAGAACATTACACTTCAACATATATATCATCTGCTGTTTAACTTCCTTCTTTTTCTGCCATCGGGTTTTTTTCATTTGGACACATAACTGGATTAAGAAGCATATCAAGCTAGTGACATACTATGTAAATCTCAGTTATGTGCTCAGGACCGAAGAACAGCTACACACCCTGGGCTTTTTTATGCGGCCAGCCCTGCTGCATACAGGCAAAACACTTGTACCTCACACGGACTCGAGCCTCGGCAGCTCCAGGAAGCACTGGCTTTACCCTGGGAGAGCGACAGGACAAAGGCAAGCGGGTGACTGATTCCCTGCACGTTCCAGGGTTTTCACCTGAAAAGAGGTTGCCAGGGGCTGTTGATCTTGGGACAATACGTCAGTCCTAGTAGCTCTCTCCCACAGGGATATCTTGGGAGCACATAGGCAGTTGACAAACCAGTGCGGCAGGCACTATCTTTTACCAGGGGTAATTAGACCATCCTTCATCACATCACACACATTTTCCTGTAAAGACACCTCCTATAAACATAGCACTTGAAAGCAGGCGATTATCAAGACCTGTATCAGGCTAGCACCCTGCCCGGTTACAGCTTACTCCCTCTGTATTCCTGAACGGACCTGGAAAAAGGGATTGCCAGCATACATAGGTCGCACCAGCTGAAGCCTGATGGATGGAAGAGTTGTTTTGACAGGTCAACAGTGGTCCATAAACCATCTCCACAAACAAGCCTGTATAACAGTATCCACAGACCAAGGAGGTAAACTAAGAATGCTCAGGTTATCCTGATTTTGGTATTTCCCACCTGTCTGAAAGCCTAATAGCCATTAAAGCACAGGGCCTGCATGCATCCATATATCACGTCCTATTTTTTCTAAAAAGCACACTAGAAAAAAAATTAAGACTCATTATATGGCATCATATGCTGAAGCTCATGGGCTTTTTCTAACCGTATGTTTCAAGATAAAGTCTGTAGATCCACCACAAAGACTTCTACCACTGAGTTAACAGAGTGACGTAAGACAGTTCACCCTTGCAGCTATGGAGAGTGGAGCCCATTTTTAAGGCTCCTTACCCCTTTCATTTCTCAGATATAAATGCTAGGCCATATGCATTCGCAATAGGTGATATGCTCCTGCCAACTCCTCCTCCTTATGTGCAGACACGGGGGAAGATAAGGTTCTCAGTGCCTGGTGAGGCACAAGAATCAGCAGTTAAGTGTTTACTATTCTCCACCTCATTTGAGAAAGTGCAGGCCAGCAGCAGCCTGTGGGCTACCAGTTGCATCATATTAAAGTAACTCCCAGCAGCAGTAGGTTTTTGGGGGGGTTGTTTTTTAAATCCTGACTACAGAGCAGTACTAGAAGGAGGAAGGAGAGTTTTATTAGCAATTGCTGACAGCAGATGAACGGTAAAACTCTGAAAATGTAGGTTACATTTCAGGCTTCTGTGGGGAGGGATTCTCCTGACCATCAGCGGGGATCGCTCTGGTCCACCTCTCGGCCCTAAATCTTCCCTCTTGGCGGTCCTCCTCCAGCCTCAGTGTATTCCCTCACCCACTTTTGAATTCAAATCAAACTGCTCTGCTCAAACAGAAACAAATGCAGACAGAAGATGCTGTCTCAAGATATGAGGACCCCCAGCAGCTGCTGAACCCCAAGCTGGACCATCAAAATAATCAGCTATTCGAGTATTTCTGAAAGCTCTACCAAATGTAAGTAAATGTCAACTTTTTGAAGGCTTACAATTTGTTCAAAATCAAACAGCTTCTCCATAAGATGACTAATGCCTGGACCCAATAAGTTTTAAATCCCTGTCCTGGAGCATGGGCATGCTGGAGAATCCAAAAGAAAGGTCTCCTGACTTTTTTTTTTTTTTTTTTTAAACTCTTAAAAAAAAAGAAAAAAAAGTCCTCTTCCTGGAAACTCATGCTTTGGTTTAACTGGTTTTTAATTTCAACTTTTGCTGAAATTAAAACAAATAACTACATGCCCTCATGCACACATTTTGCCAGGGGAAACACCAGCATCAAAAATTTCAAACCAACTCCTTACGTTTGGCAAAGTTATAAACAGTGCTATTAAACTCACCTGCAAATAGCTAAGGAACTTCCTAACACTGAATATAAAAATGCAAAGAAAAAGATAGGTAAAATAAGAAAGAAGCAACAGACGTTTATATATATATTTAAAAAAAAGGAAAAAAAAAGACCTACACCAGTGAAACAGAGCAAGGTACACATTACAATGTAATAAACATACAATCATCGATCTGACCTTGTCCAATCCTGTTTTACAGTTTTTAGAATTATTTCAAGTAAACAATACTTGTATATTTTCCACAAACATCAATCTCAAATTATTATTACATTTAGGGATGTAGATTGTCAGAAGATAATATTGTTAGTTCTAATCACAGAGGCTGTTACCCAGTAAGCATTGCCACAGCAGGCTGCGCTTCAGCACAACATCCAATTAGGTGATATAATCTTTAGTTATCATAATCAGACAGCAGTTATAAAGACAAAACAACCTCCACATTTGTTCGACATCAAGTCTTTATCACAGTTTATGTTTGTCAGTTACTAAGAAACTGATTACAAGTGACTTGCAGTAATCACTAACCACATACACTGTTTATAGAGCATCTCTGCTGAAGAAATTCTAACCAGTTACACAGGCACCGGTGGAACAAGCACTGTGAGCACCTCAGCACCCCCTTCGTCCCCGCAAGCTGTGCGTGTACACACATGGGGGAGAATCGACAAGTCAGGATGAGATGGTACTTGACAAGCCCCAGCGAGAAAACAAGGCTAACCCAAGTAAAATTTACTCCAAGTTCCTGCTGCACATGCTCCAGGAGGAGCACCTAAATCACAGCTACCAACCCYGCCACCCTAACTGCTTATCTCAGGAAAAACAAACAAAGAACTAGAGATCAAAGAGTCACAAAAATGCAGTCACTTTGTTACACTCAAATACACGCCATAGGAACAAGACTCCACTGGCACTGGTCATGCCATAACACTGTATTTTGTTTAAATAAGGGACTTCTCCTTGACAACGTCAATGGTATTTTTCAAAGCCACTGGTTTTGGACTTGAAGAAAGTTTGCCTCGATTCAAAATCACAAATGAGCAATTTTTAATAGGACACTCTTAAATTCAGCTTCACATCTCTAGTTTCAAAGTTAAACATGGGGAAAAAAAGCTAGGCTTAAGGAGACATGATGTGCCAATGGTCACCCAGCACACCAACAGCAAAGCTGAAAATGGAACCAAGTTCTCAAACCCCCACAAGGGTCCTCATCTGCTAAGAGACTGCCTCCACAACCCGCTTTTTGTGCGATCCTTAGCTCTCCTAACTGGCTTTCCACATTTGAAGGCAATAAGAACAATGAAGATTCTCAATTTAGCTCAGCCGAGATAAGCTGATAAGCGCAAAACCAATCAGCATTTGCTCCTTTTTTTCATTAAACAGCAAGCATGTAAAAAGTAACAATTTTTCAGAAAAAAAACTTAGGGATTATTTAAGTTTATAGAAACTTTATGATGCGACTTCTAATATTTCTTCTAAGCCAAGTTCTAGACCCCATGCATACACACTGGGTAAAGGATTACACTGAATAGCTCAAAATAACAACAAATTTAAAATTGGCCCTCAAACCCCGGAACAGCTAGACCGTTCCAAGAAGCATGTTTTTGGTACCCGAAAGTAGAAGAAGTAGCCTTCAGAGCTGCGGCTAGCTGAACTATAAAATGAAAATATCTAGAGTGAGTGCTGCTAATAGAAGTATATCATGTATAAATAGAAACGTATATAGAAGCACACTACGTACGAAACAAAACTGCATGCTTTCTGCAGTCCAGTTTTCATGGATGAGCAGCGGGAAAGCAAGAGTCTGCTAACAAAAAACTAGCAGAGAAACTAACAGCGTCCCCTGGTCACGCTAAGAGCCTAAAACCAGCTGTATTTGTGGGCTCCAGGTGCGGGGGCAGCGCTCGTCACGGACGCCGGGGCGCCCCCCACTCGCGGCAGCTTGGGGACGAACGAGCAAAAACGGGGGGGGCAAGTCGCTGCGGCCCCTGGCCAGCGCTGCCGCAAGGGAAGGCCGCGCGCGGCCGAAAATCGCCGCCCGGGGGG
>PTFA01000026.1:4913079-5002445 GCA_003342895.1 Casuarius casuarius
CACGTCGAAGGAAAAAAAAAAGAAGGAAAACAGAGACAATGATTTCTCTGCGGATTTCCAGTGGGAAGCTGTCCGGGACGCGTCCTGCAGCAGAGCTCCGGGTTGCATGTATTTGTATTTCGTTGATGGAGTCCTTTGATTCACTTGCACTTCACCCTCATCTTTAGTAGAAAAACAAACCAAACGGGGCTGGGTTCGTTCTCTTTTCATCTCGGAGGGAAAAAGAACGAGAGGGAGAGATCAAGCACTGCCTTTTCCGCTCTCCAGCCTTTGCTGGTCGCTCGCTGTCCCACCTCCGAAACCAAAGGGAGCGGAAAGCTGCGCAGCGCGGGGGTCCTCTCCGCGCCGGCCCCYCCTGTCCGGGGCAGAGCGGGGAAAAAAAGGAAAAAAAGCGCGTTTAATGCCCAGCCACCGCTTCACACAGCGGCAAATTCCAGCGAGAGGTACTAGGTACATGTAAAATATGTTGATACACACGAACAAAGTTTATTTTGGCTATAACTTGTGAATTGATAGTTGACTGTCAAACATTTGCATTTTATCTCATAAAGGTGTATCTATTCACGTAACCTTGTGATTTTTTTTTTATTTGAAAGACAGATAGCTATTTAATCTGGGGCACCCTGAAGCTGGTGCTTGTTATCCCAGTTTGCGATCAGACCCTCACGAAGTTAATGCTTTTTGCCGCGAGGGAAAGCTCTTCTAAGCGAACTTTGGTACGGACGGGCTTTGTATCTATTTGTTCTCCATGAAAACAAAATTATTTATATTGACCATATTTTTTCTAGTGTATTTTAAGTTATTTAAAAAAAAAGAAAAAAAGATGCTGTTATTTCATTACATTTGTTGTCAGTACAATATATTTTGTTTCACTCAGGTTTGCTTCACTTTTGTTAATCCATTTTCGACGCCACAAATTTCAATAAGTGCCAAGCAATGAATTTAAGACACTTTGCGATCTATTGACTGAAAAGGGTAGCGTTGCAGTGGACGGTTTAACGTCGCTCCTGGTACGGTTGATATTAAATCATCAGTGATATTCTTTCTTTTTGCGTTTATACCTCTTTGTAGAGATACCGCGTGTTTCTTGCCGCTGCCCAGAAACGGCAGCAAGCGCGCAGCGCAGCGACGAGGCGCCGCTCGCCCCGGGCGCCTTTTGCCRCCCTTTTACATTAGTTTCCCGGAGCTGCAGCTTCATAAAACTTAACGCGGCGGTTTAATCTGGCTCTCTGGAAGGAAGCGGCGGCGCAAGTAACGCGGCGACCGCGTCTTTACCAGCTCTGCCGAGCTGCCTCGGGTCATAAAAGCGAGGAAACCCTGATGCCTCCAAACGCCCCCCCCGCCGGAGCGCGGAGCGCTGCTCGCCGGCGTAAATCTGCCCGGGGAATAAATCTGCCCGGGGAATAAATCTGCCCGGGGAATAAATCGCGCGCGCGGAAAGAAATCGCGGCTGCGCGCGCGCGGTTCCCACGGCCGCGCGGTTCCCACGGCCCCCGCAGCCCCCGCAGCCCCCGCGGCCCCCGCAGCCCCCGCAGCCCCCGCAGCCCCCGGAGCCGCGGGCCGGGCTGCGGAGCGGCTCCGCGGCTCTTCGCGGTGGAGCTGGCGGCGGAAGGGAGGGAGATGCGCGGGGAGCACGGGGAAGCGGGCGCCGGCAGCTGCGTGCTGCCAGCGGGCGGAAACCGATAGATTTTGGCTTTATTCAGACGAAAGTAAGATGCTGCTAATGATAAAGTCAATAAAACTAACGGCGGTGGCGATTGATCCCTGCGTGAGGCAGTTAATTAAAATGTGCGCAAGAGCCTCGCAGCGCCGCGAGCCGCTCCGGCACGGACCTGTCGCACGTCACCTGCTGCGCGCAAAACGCCGCCCCTCCCAGCAGAGGGGCCCGCGGGCTCGCGCGGCTCCCGGTGCGGGTAACGCGGCTGCGGGGGATACGCACAACGCGGATTCCACATCCCGGCAATACGGCCAGAGACGGGCGTGTCTGTCCCCAAGATGATCGTGATAAAACCATGAAAAATGCACTTTCACCATAACAGAGGAAAGACGTTGGAGGGTATAGGAGGACGGTGTATTTTTTAGCGCAGCTGTGATTAAAACAAAATTGTCTTAACAGGATGTTTTGGACAGGAATACTTACAAGCCTGGTTTCCTTGGACGGGAATACCTAATAAGTCTATAGCCCCGCAGAAGTTGGCCAGAACTCCTCTGTTTCTGTTTTATTTGTTAGTGTCTGAACTTACATTAAAAAAATGTAGGTTTCACGAAATTTAATTGTGGCTATTTTATGAGCCAGCCAATGCATATACAATATACGCTTTCTGCAGATAAAATGTTAGCGTGGGATTTACATGGAGACGTAAGTGGCATGAGAAGAGGATTTAGGGAAGAGATCGAATAAATCATGTAGGGAGGAGAAAACACCTGTTTCTGTCCTGGAGGAGCCGCTCGCACGCTCGCAGCACGGGCCGCTGCGGAGCGGGACGCAGCGACGGGGCGCTTTCCGCGCTGTGCTGCCTCTGCAGTAACAGGCTGCTGGGTGAGCAAGGGGGTGAGCTGGCAGCCAGATGTCCAGCCACCGCCGCGCTAACGCCGCTCATATATTTCAGCTCGTTTTCAATAAAAGAACACTTAAGAGGAGAAAGAAAAGAAACAGCTATTTTGTCCAGTGTGAGCAGCACTGGTTTTTTCTTAAAAAAACACAAAACTGTGATAAATACTATATATAAAATTGGTGTGCCCAATATTGTTCGTTAGCCACTCAGCTTTATCCCTGGCAAAGCTTTTAACCAGCGCACTTAAACACGCCGTTGGGAAAAGCAGCGTTGAGCAGCACTCTGGTATACCTGCTGCCCGGCTGACGCTCTGGGGACGGGTGATGCCTCCTTCAGAGCACGGTAGTCCTGTGAGCGAACTGCAGCTGAATACTCGAGGAGCAAATACTGTGTTTTTGGAACAGCACACGCTGTACCAAGTCCTGCTGCAGTAAATACTGATACTTGTCCAATTTCGCGGCAGTTCCCGTTTCATTCCCTCTCTGTTTCTTTCTCACAATTTCTGATCCCGTTCGCCCTCACTGTGAAATAAAAACAAGTAAAAGTGAGCATTAAAGGGCATCTACTATGTATGCTTTTGAAAACCAGATCTGTATCCCTGTTGCTCCTTCGAGGTGTGCAACAAACTTCTGAAAGGAACTGGGAGAATTCTGCTCATTTTACCCTTTTAAATATTTAAGCTGCAAGTGCCCTTGATTTTGCCCTTGAACCGCCCTGGAGGAGCTAGTAAGTGTGTTCAGAAATGTGAGTTGTCGCTGCTCGCACTTCCAAAGAGCGGCCACCTTCCCGCCAGATGTTCTCCGGGCAATTAGGCTGGTGTGAGAGAAGAGAATTCAGAGAGTTTTCTGCACCACGGGTCTCGCTGGGTCAGTCGCGCGGTGTTTAGTGTTTGGGCTTCTAGGATGTATCGCATGGTTTTGCAGCCGCTGCTCGTTTCGCTGGCTGGTGAGATGCTACATTCCCGATTGGGACGAAAGCAGCGGTGCTCAGCGCCCGCCGCCCGTCTCCTCCGAGCTCGGACAGGACAACGGGGAGTAGCAAATGGGGCAAAACCGAAAAAGCCGCAGCTGGCAGCTGGTCCCCGTCCCCAGGCGTCGGGCGCCCGGGAAGGCGCCGTCGGTGCGCAGGGACGCGCTCGCGGCTGGCGCCTCGTTGGGCAGCCTCCTTTCCAGCAATAATTTTCAAGTCATCCCTGAGTTTTTTCTTAGGGAAAGGAGGAACTGGAGGAACGGAAAAGGAAGAACTGCCGCTTTGCCCCGGTAACTCGTGCTGGGCCGCCTTACCACCTCCCCGGTCTCCCTAAGTAGGAAATTTGGGCTCTGTCTGCTGCCCCTCTCTCTGTCACCATGGCCCCAAGTTTCCTGCTCTGTCTGCAAGAGAACAGAAGAAAATACACACCCAGATGGGATTTGCCTCCTGATGGGAAGCCTGCTTGACTCACCCCTCCTTCTACGTGTCTTAAACTTCTTAACACTGCAGCTATGACGGACACATGGGAGGAAGCCTTTTCCTTGGTAACAAAGGTTTTAGGACCTTTGCACATCAGACGTACTGTTCGTTAAATGGTGACGTGATGCTAACGGCCTCCTTTTGCGTAGGCGAAAAGCGTACAGGGAGAAACACCATGACGAAATTCCCAAGGGAGGAGGTACCAAGCGCGCTGCTGGCGTGCCAGCGCTCTCAGCAAGCATCACGCTGCCCTGAGCGGCCCCCAAAACCATTGCGAAGCCGAGGAGGGCAAAACCTGTGGCTGGTAAAACACAGCGCCAGGACAACCTCACCTTTCACAGACGTCTTCCTCAAATTAGTTAAAAGAAGGAAGATGATAGTTTTAATGATGCACTAAGGCAATCCGGCCGCGTCGCAGGGGCGGCTGCCGTTGCACGTGTCGCCCAGCCACGCGCCCAGCCGGCTCCGCGCGCGTTGCTTGAAGCAGCACTGCGGTTTGGCGACTGAAATAATTTCTCTTCTTTTTTTCTTTTTTCTCTGTTTCAGTTTCGGGCCGGCAGGAAACCTGGCTGGCGCTCCCCAAGACACGGCGATGTGCTGAAAAGGAGGATACCCCACATAACCCTTCACAAAATAAGTGCAAACACCCAGAATGGTTTTTTGACACCATTCTTAGCATTCCTTAACGTGCTTACCTTATTCATTATGCAGATTCTCTTTTATGAAATATTTAGATTTCAAAGTGTTTTGACATGTGGTAAACTTTAGGAAGAGGGTAAACATGCTCTTTTTTAAAGAAAATGTAAATAAAGTATTCTGGGAAAAAAAAAAAAAGTCTGTGGAAGGTTAAATCCAGGACAATGGAAACCACATGGAAACGCCACCGCCGTCCCTGCTCGGGGAATAGCCGTGTGCGCTTCCGCCGCTTTGTTGACTGCGGCAGAAATTCTGCTTGGGTGAAGACCACAGCGTCGAGCCCAGAAGAAGGAGAAGACAACAGGCTAACGAATTAAACGGTTTTGATACTTTTCCCCCCGTTTTAAATGACCATAATTACTTGAACAGCCAGTAATTAAAAGAAATATAATTGATACGGCATATAAATGAGTTGCACTGGGTTTGCTCTTGTGACGGGAGTGAATGCTAATGAATCTGCCGGGTTGCTGCTGGTTTTGCTCCCTGTTTGGCGTCTGCAGCTGGATGGAGGCGGCGGGGGGACGCGGCGGTGGCGGGGGGACGCGGCGGGCTCTGCGGGCCGGCCCGCCGGGCTCAGCCCCGCCGCACGCTGCCGGCAGGCTCCCGGTGCAAAGCGGATGAGAATTCCTGCAGATGTGACCCGTTTAATTGCAGAAATGCTTTACGACGTCTTCCTACCTGGGTAGAGCATTCTGTATGGATTTAAAAAGCCGTTGAGCCGTAGCAGTATTTCTGCGGGAAAGAGAAACATTTGCAATTCATAAACTGTTTTATGATGTTCGGCTGTAATTAGTTTAGGTTAATTTCTAATGGACCCATTTGGCCTGTAACCGAGAACCGTTTTTGCGGGCCGGGAGGCGACTGTGGGTTTCCCCCGCGATGCCCGTGCCGAGGCGACGGGCGCATTTACGGCGTGCCGCTCGGCGGCCCTTCTCCGGCGGAGGGATGAATTAAGCCCTCTGCTCTAGACGGACCATATATACCGCCAAACGGCCGCGACGAGCCGAGGTACGGCCCGCGTCAGGCTACGCGTGATATAGTCCCAGGAGGAATTTGTCTCTATGGCTATTAGGGTGTGAACGCATTTAACGTTTTTTAGGCTTTTGCACGAGTTTTATGAGTGCCCCCGTGTCTTGCAAGGCAGCCAGCGCCGTGGTGGGGCCGGTGCTCCCCGCAGAGGCAGCCAGCAGGCCGCAGCCCATTCCCAAAGCCTGGGAAAAATAAATGCATGATCCCTGTGTCCTTAGGAGGCGAAACCTGGCACGCTCCCGAGCATCCCCGGCAGCTCGCCGACGCGGCTCCAAACCCGGCTCAGAGCTTCGGGTCCGTGCGCAGGAGAAATACTCCGGGCTGGGGGCTGCTTCCCCTCGGAGGCCTGGGGAGCGATTTAGGACCATCTCACAAGTCCGTCCCAAGCCTCTGGCTCGGTCCCGCGGAAGGCGTCAAACATGGGCAGCCTTGAAAACAGACTCATATTAAAAATGAATACAACTATTAAATACAGCTACAGTTACTGCAGAGAGGCAACTGCGTATTTTCAAGTGGTCACAAGTACGAATGCCAAAAGTTTTGAATCTCGTTAAAATTAGGCTAGATCAGACATGTAAATAAACCAAAGACATGTAAATAAACCAACGGCATCTCTTGGAAGCAAACTGCCGCTGACCCCTGAACAGACAATTGCAAAATTAATTTGCTTTCAGACAACTGCAGAATTAATTGCGTCTGTGGAGCAATCTTCTACCTAGGCACCTACGTGCAAGCAGCGCCGCTCCGGTGCCTGCCCGGATGCGGGAAGAGCAGGAGAGAATAGCCACAGTTTGGGCCCTGCAATATCGTTATCTGGCGCACGCTGACGTCCCGCAGAAAGACCAGAATCATAGAGTAAAACCAGGAAATTAAATTTCCCGATATCCATTAATCCATCATCCACAAACAGCCGCTGTCTCCGTAACCGCCGGCGGCAGGGACGCGGAGCCGGAGGCGGAGGCTGCCCGCGCTCCCGGGAGGCCGAAGCGCTCGGAAAAAGTCCCCGTCCTCCCAAAATGTTGTCCGGCCTCCTGAGCCCTGGAAAAGGGGCCTGGGAGCCCTTCCGAGCGAGGGCAGTGCTTGCGGGGGTGCTACCGCCTATACAAGGGTGGTATTTAATTATATATTTAATTAATTTAGTTGCAGCTGCCTTTCCTCGTTTGCAACACATGGGTCACATTTGGCTGAGCTATTTATTTTGAGACTGGTTTACCCCTGTCCTGACCACTAAGGAAATAAGCCCTAAGGCTTAAAGGCACAACGGCGTCATCGGAAGCGCTGGGCACCAAATTCCCGTAGTGAACAGACTGTGAAGTTCCAGGTTAAATCTGAGTTCTCATTAATTTAAAGCAGCAAAAGAAGCAAAAGGAAAACGGTGACACGTGCCGCTCCCCGACGCAGGGAGGTGATGGCCTGGGACTCGGCGGGCGGACACGGCCCTGGTTGTGGTGGAGCTGGGCTGGGCGCCTTGCCGGGGCTGGTAGGGCCCAAGGGGATGCTACCGAGGCAACGTCATGGAAATCTGCTTCCTAAATAGTCCTCCTGCAGATATTTCCACTAGGAGATGGTCCACAAGCCCGTGATTAGGAGGCTGGCGGGCCTCCTCGGCCAAGCAGATACGTTAAACGCAATAGCACCAAACGCAATAGCGCAAACGCAATAGCAAAGGACGCGGCCTATTTTGACGACCACCCTTTGGCACTGGCTCTTTTTCCATTACCTTGTTTGCAAAAAGGGAAAAACAAGCGCTGGAAAGGGAAGAAGGTGACTCAGGCAGGCCACGCTCTTTGCAGCAATAGCTTCGAAAGCTATTTAACTTTTTCCCCTGATTTCTAATTTTTTAATATAAGCCAGTCATTTCTAATTATTTTAGGCAAAACCAGACACTTCTTTTTCTGATTTATCAGCAGTTTTAATACCATTTTCTCTTAGCAAGCTGAATGAGTCCCCAAAGCAGTTCCAGATGCCAGACGTAGGCAACGTTCCTGCTGCAAGGACAACTTCTGATATTCAATCAAAAGAAACAGGATCAACAAACAATGCCCTAACACAGGGAAAGGGAACACGGCGAGAAAAACTGTGCCTCTAAAATCTGCATGGAACTTTCTCAACATGCAAAGGGGCTTTTACAACCTAACGACCAAGAAAGACCCAAAAATTACAACCGACAAAGTATGAAATAACTAATCTTAGGATAAGATAGGAAAAAGGGAAGGAAGAAGAAATAGAAGAGAACAAAACCAGTTGGCAGACAAATGAGAACTTAAAATGCTGAGGATAAACAAAGAAAATTAAAAAACATTTCAAAAAAAGAATATTTTTGATGAGTCAGGAATAGTGAATTGGGATATAACAGAAAAAGTGCAAGAAATTGCATGAGACACAATAGTCTAAAGAAACGAAAACTGTGAAAATACACGGGAGAAAAGAGAAACTATGAAAAAGCTCATTTTGTATTAATTGTGTTCCCTTTCAAATGGCACTTTTCTATGCTGGAAGAACTCCTGTAGTTAGATTATTGTTTACAGCAGGTTATTACTCAGCTGTTTCCTATTTAGGCTGTCTGTATCTGATCTAATGCAGTCAAACCTTGCAGCGAGGCCGCTGAGTTGTTATCGGAAAATAAAGACTTAATCATGCGAATGCATTTGGAACAAAAATTCTCATTATAACCCCATTTTTCCTACAGGCCTTGTGCAATAGAGCTGTGATTAAGCAGAGCTCAGGCTGCAGCTACACGAGTTATAGCCAATAACACTATATTGACTTTTATGTGGCTAGGGTTTTTCGACCTTGCGGAGCTCCTAAGCATTGTTGCAGTAATCACCCAGAATTTCGTGTTCAGCGCAATGCCAAAAATACAAATCGCATAACCAATTAAACATAGTCCGAGTATTAATACACATTAACAAAGTGCAATCCATTATCTAGGCCGTTGATAATTTGCTGCCCTCACAGAAGGGCAAATCACTCTGCTTTTTTGGAAAATAACGCTCAAAAATAATCATAAAAGCAAACAAACAGATCTGCCTAAATAGTTGCATCAGTATACCAAGCGAGCAATCTAAAAATGTTGTATGTGGATATTGTTACAGGAGAAAATTATTTTATTATCATGCATTTTAAACAACTGGCTTACCACATTTTTCATGTTATGGCTGCACTGTTGTATCGGATGCTAAAATCCGATTTTAGCCTACTTTTAAATGTTCTGTCCCTTCACTGCAGGGTTTCAGCCAGTGTGAAACTGTCATTTATTTTACCATTCTCTTGGTTTTCAGTGTTTTTTTTAAACTATCCTGCAATTATCACAGATTGCTAACAGACAGTATCGCTGATAAACTTCCTGGTTAAGAAGAGCCTAAACCAAAAAGCGATGCTGGTCCTTTAAAAGTTTATCCCTATGGCACCATCATGTAAGCATACATATGGGACAGTAAAAATGGAAGACGACACATTAAATGACATTATTATAAAATGCAATACTCTTGGAATGATCCCTTATTAAATTAGGCTCTATGATCTGAGATGAATTTCCCCGATCCCTAATCCATCACTAGAGAAATATTAAAAGATAGGTCTCAACTGGTATTAGAATCGCACTCAGTCTCTACTTTCATTATTTTGAATTAGGGTGCTACTGGGGGGAAGCCTCTTAATGAGAATTAGAGTGATTCACTGGCCTTCTTTTGGGTTTTGACAAGTAAAATATTAACTCTTCAGTCACAGCTGTCGGAATTAAAATACTTGGCAGCCACAGATGCACAAATTAAATTGGCCTTTATGTTTCCATATTGCTGACCTCCTTAGAGGCAAAAACATCAAACCCAACAATAACAGAAAACCCACAGTATGTCATTTCTTGGAAGAAAATGTATTTATTGAAGTTTTTATATTTGTTTCAGTTTGAAACACATAATTGAACAAATGCGGAACGTTTTTACAAAAGGCTTTTATTTTAATTTTGCATTCTGTAAAACTTCAGCTACAAATCAGTTACCCCAAACCATTAATCAGGCAATAAAATAATAAATGAAGTTATTCCAGGGATTTCTTAACTGTTTAAACCAGCGTAAATCAGATTTACATGCAGTGCATCAGTGAAAACATCTTAATGGCTTTGACTGGCACTTTTTTAGGGTTGCTCCTCTATAAAAAGAATAGGTCCTCTTTCTTAAAAATAATGCATGAAAATGTGTAATTCTTGCAGAAGCGCGAGACTTTTTATGGCTGGTCCCCAGCAGAGAAGAGCAAAGTAAAGTGAAGTTTAAGTGTTGAGAAAACATCTGTTCTCATTTTTTCCCCTACTTTTTAGTAGTTGCTTTTATAACGACGCTGGAGCCGCAGTCGGTTGAGGGCATCGCAATTTGGAGCATTGCCGTTATCCCGAATTTTTAAGCGCGCCCCGCGGCGCGCTCGAGCCTGCAGCGGGCCGGCGCAGCAGAGCAGCCCACTTCGCACGCCCGGCCGCTCCCCGACCTCACTCACCGCATCCCATCTCGGAACAAACCCTATTTTATTTTTTTCCCCACCATAATGCTGACGTGATAAAGTATATTGCGTTTTACACGAGGAAATAGGGCTCGTTCCCCGATTTCTGCCGCCTCCGAGCGCCCTTGGGAGGCAGGAGATGGACGCGGATGTCCCGCTAGCGCCGCGCGGGAAGGGCGTGGGGACTTTCCTTGACATTCCTGATGTTCCCAGGGTTGTTCCCCGTTTTGAGCAGAACTGTGTAATTGAGGGAAGAGGCCCAGGAACCGCCTTGGTACGTTTTCCCACGGATGCAGCAACCTGCCGGGCTTCTTTGGCTCGCTTCACATCGCTATTTCTATTCCAGCATCTCAGCCATGCGGCTGGCCTGCATTCCCACGGACCCGCATCCCAATGGACTTGCATCCCCACAGACCCGCATCCCCCTGGACCCGCATCCCCACGGACCCGCATCCGCACGGACCCGCATCCCCATGGACCCCCATCCCCATGGACCCGCATCCCCATGGACCCGCATCCCCACGGACCCCCATCCCCATGGACCCCCATCCCCATGGACCCCCATCCCCATGGACCCCCATCCCCATGGACCCGCATCCCCATGGACCCCCATCCCCACGGACCCGCATCCCCCACGGACCCGCATCCCCATGGACCTGCATCCCCACGGACCTGCATCCCCATGGACCCGCATCCCCCGGGACCTGCATCCCCACAGACCAGCATCCCCACGGACCTGCATCCCCACGAACCTGCACGAGGTCTTTCCCAGTGCCACATCCCTAAAACAACTCCCGAAAAACCACCTTCCTCCGGACAGTGTGCCACCATGGCCATGGCCGTGGCCGGCCGCGCAGGCAGCCCCATGCCCGGCGGGCGCTGCGCGGGAATTAGCTCTGCGCAGAAGCACTTAGTGCCTCTTTTCTCGGATTAAATGCGCGTGGCCAGCCGCCACGGGGCCCGCCGCCACGGCGCTTGACTCCTTTCTCCGACCGCATTAGCAGAACTCGATAAAGGGTCAAGTAATTTCATCCAAGTCGCCACCAGTTAGTTAAGCGCAGAAGCCAGTCCCGGGGCCGGGCCGAACGGCGGCTCCAAATTGCATTTTTCCTTTTTTTTTTCCGGAAAAAAGAGCGATGGCCCGAGGAATCCTGCTTAGCCATAGGAGATCGCCTGGCTGCAGCTAACGAGGGCGCTCCGATTAACGGGCGGTGCGGAGGAGGCGGCTGCCGGGCGCGGGAGGCTGCGCGCGGAGGCCGCCCGCGGAGGCCGCGCAGCTTCCAGGGAGGCTGCCCGGGGAGTAATTCCCGGGAATTGTGAGCGGACAGTAACTCCGCGGGGAGCGCTGGCAATCACGGCGGAAACAATGTTTACATCGATCAGCTGTCAGGGTGATTTATGGCTTCATTTTGCTGTAATGGAGAATTAGTGGGAAGATTATCAGGGACTCAACACTTTGGCTTGTTACCCGTGTCCAGACGAGCAATTTGTCTCCCTGAAGCAGTGAAATACTTGTGACAGCTCCAACACTTGCCCTAATTCAATCAAGAGAAAATGTTGGAATTAATTTGTTACAAGAAAATTTAAATATGTTCAGCAAACAGTAACCGCAGAGCAGCAGGCTGATTTATTGTGCTCGGCAAGATATCGATCCGCTTCGATCTGGCCCATGTCGAGGTTTTAATGTGTAATAATTTCCAATTTAAAGCTCCTTTTCAAGATCACGGGTTTAAAGAGAGGGCAGGCTAGGTCTCAAGACCTGATTAGGAGCCTGTTGCAATGGCTTTGTCAAAAGCCTGTTTGAATGTAAATTCATAGTTATCTTTTGCACTATCTTTAATATTCTTGACATGGATTTTATTGTGTGTCAAACCTCAGGCCAGCTGCCTGCCACAACCATTAATGAAACATCTTAGGAAATAAATCTCAGTCTTTATACAATATTTTTAAAAACTTGAAACATTAGATGTCAGTGCAGAAGGTTTAACAGCATCCCCTTTTTTTTGCACAGTAAACCGCCGCAGATAGAGCAGTTCTGCAGCTCGCCTGCACACACAGATTGAATTATTGTGTAAATACCATTATGCCATGAGCCCAAATTCCAAAGCGTGCAGGAGTATTTTAGGGGCATGCCCAAATCTGCTATTTTCGTTGAAAGCGCGGCAGGTAATTACCTGTCTGCCTGCACATCCCTATAGGTTCTGCCTCTGCGTATCTGCAATTTTCAAGGTTCTTGTTATTAAAATATTTCTCCCCTGCCAGGCTGCGGGAAAACATGTGGAAAATGAAGCGTGCTCCACTAGCCCTTTAAACCAGATTATTATGATTAATTAGATGGGAAACCTTGGTCTCCGGTCCTAAAAAGCTCGTATTATAACCTCCTACGTAGCGCCAATTGCAAGTTTTCGCTAACGTTTTCAGAGCATCAGCGGCTCACATAATTAGAGAGCAACGCTGTTCAAGCTAATCGATACAGAGTCATCGCCCGCCTTTGGGGGCAGTGCTATGGCAGTATTTTCTTTGCTCATTAGTACAGCTCAGCCATTAGTTTACCTTGGTTGTTTTTAATTTTGCTACCATACCCTGAGACCAAGCACTGAAAATTAACCTCTCTCTTAAAACTTGCATTCTCGGGGTATCAGGCCACCCGACGCAGCGGGCAAGCCTGGCTTCGGTCACCGCGCGGTGCTGCTGGCGCGAGGCCCCCGGGTTGCCCAAACTGGCCCGATTGCACCAGCCCTAAGCGGGGAGGAGAAAAAAGTGGCTTAAAGGCACTTTCCACATCCCGAGCCTGCTTGTTAGCACCAGGAAAAGGACGGATATGGCACGGCGCCGTGAGAACCCGAGCCCGTCGCTCTCCCTGGCCACCTAACCAGCTGTTATACGCACAGCGCCTTGCCAAAATCCCTCACCATGTGCGTTTAAAACACTGTGTCCGAGGCTGAAAATCAGCCTTTAAAGCGTTCTGCCTGCGTGGCAGCTGCGGTGGTAGGAGCCGTTTCCGCAGCTCTTGGCTTTGAGGCTTGCAGAGGCTCGGGACGTCTCAGGAAGCGAGGCTGGAGCTCTGCGGGGTTTCCAGAGACAAAACATGAAGAATTCTTGGTCCTGGGCCCAATTTGGAATGACCACAAGTCAAATGAGGATCATATTCACTCATTCAGTAACAGATTAAAAATGAAGGGAATCTGCGTAAAATGGAGATAGGTTGAAAGAACCGGAGACATCCTGCTCCTCTACCCTCCGTGTTCACCAACGTGCCTGTTCGCAGCCTCCCAAGCAGGAGACATCATTTTTCAAGAAGAGAAGACCGCTTCCTGCCCCAAAAGCAAGAGGCCGGGAAGAGGCGAGGGCTGTCCCCCCGGCGGGACGCAGAAGTTGAGAGCGACGCGAGGATTTCCTTCCCTTTTTCCGCTGCGACTGGCGGTGTGCAGGCAAGGGCTGCCGTGGTTTGCTCTTCCCCCGGGGACGCCCCGCCAGCGCTCCCGCCACCGTCCTCACCTGGTCTGCTGCCACCAGCATCTTGCCTTCGCCCTGAGCAAACGCTTACAGTTGGATGTAAACCATCTCACCAGGGGTATTAGTATTTCCTCCCTTTGCTGGAAAACCAGGAAATAAGTATCATGTCTGTCTACGTCTCCAATCCAAGGACTTCATCCTCCCGTCTTTGCTTTGTAGACGTATTTCCTTCTCGCCCCTCTGTACCATCTTTTACCCCTTTCTGAGGCATTCTCTCTATATACCTTCACACACGTGCACTCACGAGCCTTTCAAAAAGCAAATACCCTTTTATTAATTTTTTTGCATGAGTTAAATCCTTAAGAAAAAGGATCCTGACCGAGTTGCATCAGCTTTACGAGGCGAGGTGTCCCCGCAACGTCGAGACGTACGCTGACTGGGGACGTCAGCACTGAGAACTATCATCGCTTCCCAGGCGTTATGGCTATCGTGGACTCACACTTCTGTAAATCCGTCCTTCTAATTCGCTTTCTCATTGCAAACTATAAACGTAAATATCGCTGTGGTCACTGATGGAATTCAACCGCTACAGCAAATTATATCTGCACATGTGTTTCCTATATCGTTCTCAGCCGTGTAATAACACGCATGCTACGGTTAGTAAAATACTGTTATAAAACTCTCTGCTGCAAATTCTGACCGAAAAGCAGAGCCCTTGCTCGGAAGCGCCGCTGATGGGAGTCAGCAGAGGAATTGGGTCGTGGCAGGGAGGGCGCAGCAGCGATGCCCGTACCCGGCCGGACCTTGAGCTCGTTTTAGCAGGGGTCGGTCCCGTAAATGGGTGGGATCGATTGACCCCGGTTGGGGCTTTGCCTCTCTCCCAGCGCTCGGCTATTGCAGCCGATACTGTTTTCACTTCCTCGGGAATAAATCTGGGATAAACTCTGTGGTGACATTATTGAAGAAAAAAAGGGTAAAAAAGGGAAGGAAAAAAAAAAATCCACCTTTCTGCCTTCTCCTGCCAAGGCCGAAGCATGTCCCAACACCTGCCAGTGGCCTCTCTGCCGCCAGCACCCGCAGAGCCCCGTTTCCTCCCCGTTTTGCACCAAGCGCAGCGGGACGGGGCGGCTTTGCCAGCTGGGGACTTCAGGAGCCGAGAAACCCCTCGGCCGCGAGCAGGGCCGCGACGGCGCAGCGCTCCGCGGGCTCACGGAGACGCCGGCCCCGGTGAGGACTGCACCCAATCCGACATAATTTTAATGTGAAGTGGAGGAGAATCAGGCCTTGACATTTACAACTGAATTAGGCTGATATTTAAAACGGGGATAAACTGACATTTAAGAGAGTTCCGTGCTCTGAAGTTTCATTTTTATTCTTTTATTATTTTTCATTTTCCACCCGAGGAAGCTCCATCATGCTGGGAACTGCCACGCTTTCAGCTGGGGTTTTTTTGTTGGTTTTTTTTCCGTGTTAGACGATGACCTGCCTGACCCTGTGGTTGATGCTGACTTGTGATTTTGCCGGCACTTTTAGACAAGGAAAGGAAACCTGGGTGGTTGCAGCGAGCTGTAGAGCATCTTCACCCGTGGATGTGTTGGAGCAGCAGCAACCACGGGGCCGGCGGTGGGAGCGGGGCAGAGCGTGGGGTCCCAGGCGCCGCGGTGGTGCCGGGTGGAGCCTGGCTGGAGACAACACCGTTGGTTAACAGCATGGAAAAACAGCACTGGAGATCTGTGACACCACCAGAAATCTGAAAACCTCATTTAATTTTCAGAGCCACGTATTTTATTCGCTTTTCTCACCCACTGCCTGACCAGCCCAGACGCAGCTCAGGTCGCCCCGGCGCTGCTCGTGCCCAGATAAATGCGCTTTTAAGCGCTCGTTCATCAGCGCGGCCCTGCAGCCCCGAGACGGCAAGCCCCACGGGGAATGCTGATTAGTTTTTTAGAAAAGCTATCAGGATTTGGAACCGCTTTCGGATCAGTCCGTATTGCTCGGGTGAGGCCGGGGAGCTCCCGGCTGCAGAGGCAGATGCTGGTGGAGGTTTGGCAGAACGGGGCTCCTTCCGAGCCGGCTGCATCCAAAATGAGAAATCCAAAGAAAAATAATCTTTAAACAAGTTACCGGTTGCTGGTTTTATAACGGCGCCAACAACGGCTCGAATTTTTATTTTTTTCCGCTTCCCATAGCGATTTTTCCCTTTACAGGGTCGTTTGAGGTCTTCGGTCTCGGCGAGGCTCTGGCGGCCGAAGATCCGAAATCCTCCCCGCTGCTGCATGGGATTTTCATCCGCTGACTTTTAACCGAGCGGCTTCGAAACAAGCTGCAAACATTTGGTGCTGGAATTCCTCCATTTTTAAAGTTTTATATAGATCAGCTTTTAATCGTCTGCAAGAAAACACTATTGCCAGTGAGCACTTCCATGTGCAGAGATACCAAAACTGGAGATCAAGCATACGCCTGCTTTGGCGGTTGCACCTCTTGGGGCCCACGAAGACCGGCTATAGACTGCGCTGCACGTTACACGTTTTGGGAAACAATATTAGTTTTCCAGAACCACAGAACGGTCAGATAACGTTCAACACCGTTTGCTAAGTGTCAGGCAATGCATCTGTGATTAGCTGTTTCCTCCAGCTTTGGAAGAGCGGCTTCATCCTCAGAGAAAGGTGGGACTCATTTATCGGTAAAAGAAGACCTCGGTGGGAGAAGATGCCGGGAATTTGTGAGCATCCTCTTGTGACGAGGGGTCACGGAGTGGGATGTATTTTACGAAGATCTGGAAATTAATATTGCTTGGTTATGGTCAACGTTCCTCAGATGATTTCCAGGACTTCCAATAGCCAAGGGAGAAAGGGGAAAGGAGAATTAAGATCTCCAAAACGCGGCTTTGGCCGGCTGTGCGTTGTGTGTCCCTGCTGCCAGGTGCTGAGCCTGGGGCCGTCGGAAGGCTTCCAGGTGGGCGAAGCGCCGGATGAGGGCTCAGCCCAAGGATTTTCCCGGCGTTTTGGGTCGAGCAGGCGCCTCGCGCTGCCCCGTCTCCCCTCTGCTTAGTGACCTGCCTTGCTGTAACGCCCCGCGATTTAAAAGCTTCCAGCATTTTTTTCAACACCTGCAAGAACTGGGCAGTCCCGATGCCAAGGAGACATTTAGGAGCAGGGTGATGACTCCCGGCTGACGGAGCCAACCCAATCAATTCCCCTCGTCAAGCGCCAGCGCTAATTAGAGGCTCGCCCGACACCGCTCGCGGGCAGCGCTCGGCTCCTGGAGGCACCGCCGCCTTCTCAGTGCTTTCCATGGCTTAATCACTCTGTTTTAAAGACGTTTTCTCTGAACTGCTCAAAGGTTAGCCCCCCTGTCAATTTAAGTCAATATCCTCTTCTTTTTAAAATTAATTGCTATTAATTAATCACTATCTGAAGCAGTTTATTGGTATTGATTTGCTCCCCTTCGCATGTTTCTGTGAGATAGCATCCTGGTCTTCGTCCCCGCGTCCGTTCCCTGCCGGAGCTCCGCGGCGCGGCCGGGATGCGGGGCGGAGCGCGCCGCTTCGGTGGGCATCGCCATCGCGGCAACCCCCCTCCGCCAAGGGCAGCTGCCCTTCCGCCCCGGGGGAGGCGGAACCCTGGCCATGGAAAAGCATCCACTTGCTTTTAAGTTTTGCAAAATTATTGACATTTTGCGTTGTTCGTTTTTTGCCAGCGCAGTCAAACATGCGGTCGATACACGAAAAGCCGGATTTTCTTATCAGCTTCCGAGCGCCCGCTCAGCGCAGCCGTCAGTAGCCGACGCTCAGCGATGAGCATCCAATATATCCCTGAGTTTCCGAAGCCTCGGATTAAAGTTTTTTGCGGCGCAGGGAAGACACCGCATGCTTTGAGACGCGCCAGCCCCGGCTGCGACCGAGGGAGCGGTGCTCGGCAGGGAGGCAGTGCCGGGGCGGGAGGTCCCGGCGAGCTCCCCGGCGCGGCCRGCAGCCGCCGCAGCCCCGTCTCATTTTTCAGTCTCCGGGAGATGTAATTTCTGCTCTTGAAAGCTGGGGGAGCTCCCCGGGGACGCCGCCAGCTGCTTTCTCCATCTCGAGAAAAAAAAAAAAAAGCCATTTTTCTTGCTAAGGAGCGCTGCTGATCGTCGCCATCGCCAGGCCTCGGGGACGTGCACCCCACATCGCAGGGCTGGTTTGGGTCTCTCTTCTAGAGCAAATGGTCAAAAGCGCCTGCTTGCACCGATTTTTGGAGGTGAATCGGGCACGTGGTGGCCCAAGCACCACTCGAAGCCGTTGAGATACAGCGGAGCGGGTGCGGGAGCAGCCGGCGTGCTGGAAAGCTCTGCCCCGAGGCTCCCACGGCATCAGGCGCACCTCCGTCGGGGAGGATTTTGGAGGGGGAAACCCGCGGGCCGCACCGCGGTCACTGCAGACTTGCACGCTGCCGGAGCGGAGAGGCTCCTCGCTCCTCCGGCAGAGCCTGCCCGATTTTTTTTCCTTTCCCCGTGACCTCTAATGCCTGCGTTTATGGGTACGTCTCCCTGAGCACCTCCGAGACTGAAAGCTTTTTTATGACACAGATGGAGAGGTGCTTTCCAAGAGTGAGTAATATTTAACCTTAAGCGCTTTCAGATCCGGCCCCAGGAACAGGGAGATGAAAGCCCAGGGGCAGCAAGCCTCTCTCCGGCGGAGCTTGTAAAAAACTGCCTGGACATTTGTCTCGCTGGACCTCCCCGCGCTTAGCATGCTGCCCGTGCGCCTGCGTTCCTCTCGGAGGTCCAAGCGGAATAAATCCTCTTTTAGACTTCATCCGCAGCTGCAGGGCTGCTGGGGCCATTGCATTTCTGTTGCACATCACCTCCTGATAGCTGCACGCCGCCGCGGCCCCCGCGCCTCGGGCAAGGGCCTCCGCTCCCCGATAACGCCCCGTGCTGGAAGTGGGTGGTGGTTATTAAAAAAGCATGCATGAAGGAGGCTTCATGGACCGACAGCAAGAGGATGAACGCTGGTTTTTGGGGGGGACGCAGAGTGCCAAGCAAAGCTTGCTGAGCGCAGCGTGCTCCGCATAGCCAAGCAAACGCTGCAGTATTTTAAGCTGCATCAAGGTACTTATGTACATATTGAAATGGAGAAAGGTAGCGCCTGGGAAAAATGAGGTCAGAAGTGTAAATGCATCTGCAAAAGTTTTGCTTTCCTTTCTTTCCCTGTCGCTTTGGTCCCCCGCTGCCCAGGCACAGCCCGGCGCGTTTCTCCTTTTTTTCCGGCTCCTTTGCAGCGTCCGCAGAACCCGTCAGGCGGCAGCGGGAGGAGTCTGGGCTCCCCCAGCCGCGCTTGGAGACAGGCTGCAAAGCGGCACCTCCTGCTCCACGGGGTCTGCTCTTCCGCCCTCCTCCTCCTCACGTCCCGAGCAGCGCGGTCCGAGCCCAGACGTCCCGCCTGCTTCCGCACCAGCTCACCCAACCGGGCGGTGGATGCGGGTGGCAGCTCCAGGACGCAGCCCGGGATGGTGTCGGCCCTGTTGGGGTCAAACCCCAGGCTGGTTTGCTTTGGTGGCACCTCGGGGTGCACGTCGCAAGCCCTCCGCGCCTGGCAGCGAGCACCCGGAGCGGGAGGGTCCCAGCTGGCACCGGCATCGCTGACGCTTGGGAGAACTCAGGACATCTGCTGCGGGCACGAAGGATGCTGCCTGCAACATCAGGAGAACATTAACACGAAACGAAGCCCCACGACGCCGACTTTGCAGGCGTCTCCCAAAGAATCGCAGGGCAGGGAGCAGCAACGGCGCGGAGCTTGTGAGAACGCCCCTCCTCTGCGCTATTTTTAAACAGACCTATAGGCTCCTAGCGCGTGTTATCAAGTTCCAGAGGTCGGCTGGAAAACGCCGCCGGAGGGCACCGGTATCTGCTAGCCTCCCTAGGCGCAGCGAGTGCTTCCCATCACAGCGCACTTCGTTTTCCATCAGGCCTCGGCTGCTGCTTCCCGCTCCCGGACAGCTCTGCATCGCGTGGGAAGAGGCACAGCTGCTGCTGGGGCAACGCGGGCAGCGTGCGGCCGGGACCGCGTCCCGCGCGCCGGAGCTGTCCCAGGCCTCCTCGGAGAAACCCGCCCGCAGCTCTGCTCCTCCTGCAACCCAGGCTTTGCTGTTGGATTGACGGTGTTTTCTGATGATGCAAAACTCACACTTAGACTTGCATAAAAAGCAATCAGGAATGCTAATAATTTCAAGCAAATGTTGAGAAATTGAATTTTAAGTCATATCTAAATCAGATCTAGCACTACTTTGTGATCCGAGCTCACGGCCGTGAGCAAACGGCAAACGCGGATACTGGTCGTACCTCGCTCTTTGGAAACAGCTTCACTTGGCTGCTTTTTTCAGGCTTGGGAGTCCCCGCTGTGGATCCCTCGGCATGAGGCACCCGGGCGCGAGCTGCCGGCGTGGAGAGCAGAGCAGGGCAACCTGCATGCAGCTGGAAATACACCTCAAAATGCATTCCGGAGAGTTTCCTTAAATCATTAAGTATCATCTCTTAAACTTTAGAAGATGTAAAGTACTTCACAGGGTATCTTTCAAATGCTTTTGCAAACCTTCAGGTCCATCTGTGCTCTCGTAACTATTTAGTAAAACAATAATGAAACCAAACCCAATACAAACGTTATCTGTTGTCCAGAGAAGTAAATATCCTCGGGAAGTTTTAGCGAAGCACTTTACAAGAGTGGCTTGGACGAAGGCCAGGTTGTTCAATGGTTAATCTATTATTCATATTAATAAAATAATACGTCTGGAAGGGCACCAAATACCCGAATAGGCTTATCGGGAGCGGGGTTGCAGCAGCCCGTGCACCGCTATCCGTGCGCTTCCCGCGTGCTCCCAGCCCGGGACGCCCCTCGGAGCGGCCGGAGCCTCTTGCCAGCACGGTGAAAGCAAGCCGCCGATCTGCAACCCTCGATTTAAACAGCTRTCAAGCAAGAGCATAAATAGCATARTGYGATTGCACCGGGCGATGCATCGTGCACGTGGCCTCTTCCCCCGCTGGATGTTCCCGCGGCAGGACCGGCGCAGCCCGTTCCCGCGCCGCGGAGCTCCTTCCCACCGGCAGCCCGGCCCCGGCACCGCGGCCGTCCCTGCCCAGAGCTCCGGGCGCCTGCRGCTTCCCTTGCAGTTTTTCCATCCTATGTAGCCAAAGTTTTAATTCTAAAAATATCCAAAGAGCGTGCTTTTGAAATTTTATATAAACGCATAAAAATATGGAGAAAATTTTCCTGTAAATTGACAGTGTGTAGACAAATTAGCATTTCCAGCCTTGCTGCTAGCATGTTTTCCCAAATACGCTGATAAAGATCTTCTGGCTTAGGATGTTCTGCACAAAAAATTGCTCTTAGAGTTACAAGACTATATATGTGTAAGCCCGATAGAAACATCACAACGAGCTCCAGCTTTCACAGCCTTTGTGTTGTCTCACTTAAAAATCAGGGAAATATCAAGCTAGTTCTAGAAGCTGAAGCAAATAAATTAATTTCAGTGACAGAAATGAAGTGGATCTAATTAGAAGTCCCTCTGCAGCGGCTCATTAGTGTGGCTGGTAAGTAAATGAAATTTCAGCAGGAGTGAGGCAGACTATTTGTCTTGGGTTATTTTTAGGGTTTACAAAATGCCAACAACCGTGTTTCCTTGCAGAAAATTCTCTTCGTGAAATGTCTGGAGGCCTTTTCCACGGCACGTGACGCAGCTGCTTCGCTTACGTCCCCCGGGCGCTTCCTTCGCTCAGCGCAACTCATTCACAAATTTAAACAAGTCGAAGCAAATTTTGGAGACCAGCAGATTTCAGCTGTCTCGCTGCAAGTCTCCAGCTCCGTAGGCGAAGGTAACGCTGTCGTATCTGAATACCTGATAAACTTTTAAAAATTAAATAGGAACCTCTGTCTTGCTTATTTTTCCTGTGAATAAATGATGGTTTATGGTGCCGGTGGCCTTGCTGCCGCCCTGCGTTCAGAGCCGTCCCCGAGTCACCAAAACGGCAATAATGCGGGAAAAAAGGGAAATCCCTCGTTCCGAGCAGGGCGCCCCGGGTCCCCTCTGCGGCGGTGGGCTGGAGTCAAAACCTCACGTACGAGATTTCTGCAGTTTACGCCCCAAACTTCGCTCCTAGCAGGCTCTGTGTGACCACCGAACGCCGACCCCGCGATGTTTTGAAAACACTGGGATTGGGATCAAGGTGCTAAGCTTGCACATCCAGAAATGCTTGAATGCAAACGTGGGTTTTTTCCACTTATGACAGATTTTTAAGCCTGATTCTAGCATGAGCAGCAGCCTCGAAAAACAGATATAGATTTGGGAAATACATTTTGCAATCAGTTGTAATAATAATACCAATCTGAAATGATTGGGTAAACTGTATAGATTACATCAGACTGGATGCATAAATGAGTGCAAAGTTCTTAATTTATCTTAAGGAAATGTCTAAAACCAGCATCTTTAAAAATACGACACGGATTAAATTTAGACCCTTTGTACTGCCAGTGCGTTTCGGACTTGACGGGCTGCGTCAGCGGTTGGGCCCCACAGGGCGACGCGCGGAGCTCAGATACCAAAACAGCGTCTCGAGGCAAGAGCAATTTGACTTTTTTTTCCCCTAAACGTGCTGTCATAGATTTTCCTTAATGTTTTGCAAACGGTTATGAAAAGCACATTGAGAATCTGAATTCCCCGTGGGCATCATGTTTTTGTGCTTTCGTTTAATCCAAAATCCCGTGAGGTTGGGATTGCAGCAAAACACCCGAAACTCGTGGGCAGCCCCGGCGAGGGCACCCGGTGCCGGCACGGCGACGGGCTGCACAGCAGATCAGCCAAAACCCCTCCTTGCTGAGGCGGGCTTGCTAGGAGAGGCTTATTTGACCCCAATGCCACTGCTAAAGGCAGCTTTGTGCTGAGCCCCCGGCCTTCCCGCGCCCTGCGGCATCGCGCCGTGCAGCGCCGCTGCTCCCCTTCGAGCGGAGGGCCGGGTGGTTACAAACAGACGGGTTTTATGGGCATTTGCACTGTTATTTGCCCTGATTATCTGGGAGGTTTCCTCCGTTATACTGCAAACTCCGTGCGGGAGCACAGCGGTAAAAAAAGCCGCCACACCGGCCTTGTCCCCGCGGGCCGGAGCTGCGCGACGCACGTGCCGGGGTTTATTTATTGCGCCGGTGTCAGAGCTTTGAAGAACACATTTATCCACTTTGGCTATTAAATAGTCCGTAACTGAGTAAATACATGGGAATTAAAAAAAACCCCATCCCCCCACCCCCTTTCAATTTCCCCTTCCCTTAATGGCACAGTAAATCTCAGCGTCGCACTCCCGCCCGTCGCTGCCCTTAACCCGACAGCGCCGGAGGCATCCGTCTTCCTTCTCTCACGCTTTCCCTAATCTCATCCTGCGCTCCAGCACGCAATTAGTGCCCCGCGCGCCCCTGCGTATCAAGCGCTGGATTCGTGCGCGGGGACCCCGGGGCAGCGGCCCGTGCACGCTTGCTGACGCTCCCGACCCTTGGAGAAGGATCCCTGGAGAAGGATCGGGATGCGGGCAGCAGCCGCTTCCCGGGCAGCTGGGAACTTGGGGATAAAGTTCCCATAGGAAAACCCCAAACCGCTCCGACACAGCTGCTGGAGGCACAGGAAAACTGCGGAGCCCAGGGGGAGGTGACACCGGGCACAGAGGAAAACGCTGGCTGGCGTCCGAGCGGATCCGTCTGACGTGCAGATTTCTTAATGCAGCACGGCGATGCATTTCGGGTGCCCCAGACGCCTGCGTGGGTTTGCTGCGGGGCTCAGAGGAGCAGCTCACCGGGCTTCACCCACCCTTGCACTGACCTCAAGCTCTTTGCAGGAGCCTCCTCTCGCTGCACCAGCTCCGTGGCTGTAATTCCGGCAGACGTGCGGCTTCGGAGGCCAAGCGAGGTGGCCACACAACTTCCCCGGGTGCCTGGTGGCTCCTCACCCCCGGCCAGGGACACCCCTCAGCAGAGGCACCCCTTCTCCTCCACCACTTCCTGGGAGTATTTCCCAGATCACCCCATTAGAGGCACTTACTTAAAACCAGGGTAATTAGGTTAGCGGACACCACAGCCGAGCAGGAGCGCTGCTGGGACGAATTAGCTCCTGAGTGGTGGTGATCAATCCGGGCAGCCTTCTAATTGCTGTAACGACCCTACCGACCAGCATTGTAAGGTCACGTCGTCCAGGTTTCAGTCCGATTTCCTCGAAATACCCTTAAAAGGCCTTGCGATGCCCTTGGCAAAGTTTCCCACAAGCCAACCGAACGCTTTATTTCAGTGGTGTAGCACCATCCAGATGTGGCAGGATGATGGAGATGCTCAGGGCAGCGGGACAGCTGTGTGTCAGGGGCAGCCCAGCCATCCAGAGGCAGCTCTCCAGAAAACCATCATCATCACCAAACCGGGGACCTTTTTAGGTACATACGTAGCTTTCTGGAAGAGCACTGAAAGTTAAGTAAGGCTTTCGAAGGGACTCACCAGGTAAATGTTATGGATAGCTGTGATTTAATCCACGGGAGGAGTTTGACTTTCAATTACCAGGCTTCACACTGCATCACGCTGTATTTGGAGCCCGGCAACGAGCACTCCTTACGCCTGGCCTTTCATTAGAGAAGGATTATCAATAATTAGACACCGTGGCCTTATTGATCAGCTGATCGATAGCCACATTAATCATCAGCAGGCTGCAAACAAGCCGCCGCTTGCAATAAAGGGGATCGCTGCCGTCAAATTAGCATCCTTTGCCTCCCGCTGATCACGGGGGGGTTACGGGAGAAATAATTTCTGAATGTGTCACTACAGAAATAAAAAGTGGTTTTTTTTCCTTCCTTGAACATCTTAATCGACTTTGGGTTGTTATTTCTTAATTTTTCCGGGTTTATTTCTCGCTAGCAGTAAACCTTTGCTCGCGGGAGGTACCAGACCTGGAGGTTCGGTCTCCAAAGAGGCCAGTTTAGCCACGCATGAAAAATACAGAAGAAATGTCACAATGTCACCTGCAATTTGTGATGATTGACACCAGGTAGACACCCATGTAGAGGAATATAAATTTCCTCACGAAGCTGCTTGGCTCGCTTGCAGGCTTCTTTATTCGAAAGCGAAACCCGGAGGGGCCACGTGCTGCCGGCGACGTCGCGGGTCTCGACACGGCTAACGTGAGCTCGCAGGGAGCTGCGGTGCAAACCCCGCGTCGCCGGTGGGATCGCTGGGCCCCGCGTGCCGTCCGGCACCATCGAAGGCCGATCAAACCAGCGAGGTTCACAAAATGCACTTAAACTCCTGTGCTCCCAGACAGGAATCGAGGAATCTCGGGAAAATCGAGGGTCTGTGCACCCCCCTTTTCTCGCAAAAACCCAGCCAACAGCGTAAAAATGAAACGAAAGAAAATAATTTAGACCTGAAAATCTACCCGCTCTGAAATCATTGCGTGTGTCAGCTTTGTTTCATGAAATCAGTAGAACTAAATGAATTTCCGAGGCATCTCCATCTCTGTGCTCGCAAACCTGTCTATACGAGAAAAAGGAGACCCTTTCTGTTTGTATGGCTTATGTGAAGCTTTTCGCTTTATTGGGATGCTTAGTTTCCTGAACAGCAGTATAATGTTGTGGGTGATGGATACGCTGGGTACTTCCTGACCCGTTTTCTTCCCAAATGCGAGCTCAAAACCGTGAGCGCACGCAGCGATTCCCGCGCGCGGGAGCCGGCTGGAAAACCCGCTTTTCGGCACAGCGCTGCCGGGCAGGGACCTTCGGTGCACGTGCGTTAGCTAATTCTGCATTGTGGTTGATAGCCTGGGCCGATGCCGTTAATGGCAGCCATTTTTAGGCCAAATGACCCTATTCCCGGGCGCTTTGCAGAAGAACGGACGCGCACCGTCCTCGGCTGCTCCTTGCCAGGCGCAGTTTCATTTTTTTAAATGCTCAAGCCGTTTCTTAATACCGTGCTCTCACCCTTTGAATTAATGAAGGGCTCGTTCAATGCTCCCCCCTCCAAAAAAAGCAATCAAAAAACTGGCAGGACAGAAGCGCCGTCGTATGGCTCTTCGCCGCTGCCGCTGGAGACCTTTGGCTGAGCGCGATTAAACCTTTTGTGTTTAACCTTTGTAGCATTAAACCTCGCCGCGCCGGAGGTGCGCGGGAGCAACGGCGCGCGCTGTTTTGTTTAACGTAGCAGCGCGCGAGGCTGGAGCGCGGGGCTTCGGCTGCTTGCGTCGCTTATTTTAACGCCGGCGCCGCGCGTGCAGAAACTGCTGCTTTGCAGCGGGCGCGTTGGAGCGGCCGGGCCGGGGGGACACGTGCGCGGCGCCGGGGCGGCGTGCGGGTCGCCTCCCTCGCCTCGCCGGGTTTCTCCGCCCTCCTCGAGGGCTGTGCCGGCGCAGGGGCTGGCTCCGGCGCCGCGTCCCCGGGGAAGCGCCGCGGGAGCCCCGGCAGCAGGTGGCCTTTGCAGCCTAATGAAGGCGGCAATCTGCCGCGCGCGGCGCGAGCCTTTTCACCGCGCAATTAGGCAACTAAGCATGTAATTATGCGGGCCAACAAGCAGCGGCTCTCCTCTCATTTCGCCTTTTCATTGCTGTTTACTCACCCACGCTCCCCTCGTTAATGAGAGCTTTTCCAGCCGGCGCTAATTGGTTTCAATAACATCCATTTTGGCTGAAAGGGAGCGATCCTGCCGACGGGGAGGCGAAGGCGCCGTCTCATCTGGAGCGCGTCCCGCGGCGGAGAGCCGGGCGCTCCCGGCAGCTCCCGGCTCCGGGGACGGAGCTACGCGGCCTCCGCCGGCGCAGCGGGAATAGAGCGATGTGTCTGCAGCGGTGCAGAAGCGCTGACTCCATGCAAGCAGTTTTGGGGGGAAAAGGGAAAAAACCAGCACAAAACGCACTCTCCGGCTCGCTGGGCCCAAGGGTGGGTCAAAGCCTTGGCCGGGGGCGACAGGCAGCGGCACCGCATGTGCAAGCAGCGGGTCCACGCGGGCACCCCGGACCCCGCACCCGGTTTTGGAAGGGGCAATTGCGGCTGCCGCGGGAGCCGGGGACGAAGAGCAGCGCTCCCGCCTCCGGGCATCCAGGAATTAGTTGGAAAAACCCTCTTGCAGGCTGGGAAGCACCCTGCACCGGCACGCTGCTTTTGCCAGGGAGCGGTGGCTTTCGTGGCGGGGAAAAGCCCCAGGAGACTTGCAGCACCAGTGCTGACGCCGGGAAACAAGCTGGAGGCCGCAGCGATGCTTCGGGTACCGGATACGACCCGCACGCGCAGGCGCATGGGGAGCCGGCAGAGCCGCCTACACGGTGGTTATTGCTAAAGCACGATGCTCTATGTATTTAAAGTACCTTACGGTCATCCAAAATACTTGCATAAATAACCGATTAAACCCCCCCAAGCCGTACATTTTCTTGGCTTCGTGAATTTTTAAGGGAGACTTTGGCTTTTCCTGCCCTCGCGCTGCCGAGACGCGCTGCCGGACCCATCGCAGCGGGAGTGGAGCTGCAGCCCCTAACTTCTGCTTTTATCCCAACCGATGACGTCGTGCCCCGTTTTTAATTGATGCTAATGATCGATCCGCCGCGCAGCGAGAGCCGGGGCTGGCGGTGTTTCGGGGTGGCTCTCTTGCTCGGGACGCGGGCGTGCACGGCGTGCCGGTGCTCCGGAGGCCGCGGGCGCTGCCGTTAATACCGTGCGGGGGAATTACGGAGGTGCCGTTTCACGCGCAGGGTGAATGAATAGTTCCGCTATAAACCCATTAAGGCCGCGCAGGCAGCAAAGCGTTCGGGTTAATAAAGTGCTCGATAATAAATAAATTAAGATAGCGGCAATGAATTACCCAGGTCTGTCACATGCAGTGCGTGAAGCGGGGCCTGCGGCAGCTCCGCACCCGGCGTCCCGCGGAGCCGGAGGGCAGCAGGGCCTCTCCCTCGCCGGGTCCTCTCACAGGCTGAGGGGCTCCCGTGAGCTGGGATGCTCCGGGATGTGTTGGGAGGAGCTGGGATGTGCTAGGGTGCTCTGGGATGCTCTAGGATGCACTGGGATGAGCTGGGATGTGTTGGGACATGTTGGGATGCTCTGGGAGGCACTGGATGCTCTGGGATGCTCTGGGAGGCACTGGGATGCATTGGGATGTGTTGGAATGCTCTGGGATGAGTTGGGATGCTCTAGGATTCACAGGAATGCATTGGGATGCTCTGGGATGTGTCAGGATGCTCTGAGATGCTCTGAGATGAGCTGGGATGCTCTGGGATGCGTCGGGATGCTCTGGGATTCACTGGAATGCATTAGGATGCTCTGGGATGTGTTGGGATGCTCTGGGATGCTCTGAGATGAGCTGGGATGCGTCAGGATGCTCTGGGATGCTCTGGGATGCATTGGGATGCTCCCACCACGTGCACCGTGGTGCAGACCCACGCCGTGCGTCGCAGCAAAGGCGGCCGGGGCCAAGCGGGTGCCGCGCTCGGCGCAGCAGGAATGGGCCGAGCTCCTCCGTTTCGGGCACCCCCCACCCCTGCCAGCCCCGGTCCCCGAGGCGCCGCAAACTCGATGGCGAAAGCAAGCCGAGCTGTTTCCGAAGCCCYGCTTGGAGGTTTTGGGGGGATTTTTCTGAAGAAAAATCTTCACTGAAGCGAGGCGAGCTTCACCGACACGCTCTGCCCAAGAAAACGGCGCAGCAAAAGAGGGSAAAAACCAAAAAACACCCTGGCGGCGCTTAAAAACGCCCGGCGTTTCTTTCCCGCGCGAGGGAAGCTATTCRAACTGGCACAAAATAAATTTAAGGAGCATATTCTTGGAATTACACGGAAAAATACCCCGTATGCTTTGGCAGCGGCTGAACGCAGCCTTAATAGAATTCATATGGGCCCCGAATGATCACAATGTCTGGAGAGGAGCCAGGGAGTCAGTAATTTAAACATCACAGGAAATTAAATTTTGGAATTCAATTTTGCATAAAGTTTTCTGTAATGAAAATGTCACACATAAATTATGAAGTCTGATTATATTCTTTTTTGACTTTTTAATAAAATAATAGAGGCACTTGACAGTCAGGAACAAATGCGTATTTTATGGGAGCAGCGTTACGTGGGACCTGCGCTCTCCGGCAGCGAGGGAACAGATGTTAACRCTGCTATATCGGTTATCAGGTGCTCTGTTAAACAGCTTCAAACACAAGTATTTATTAAAAATGCTAACAGGATCGTCTCTTAGGGTTATCTAATTGTAGGCTTAAAATGTGGATGTTTAATGCAAGCAATTACACATGCAGAATTACATTGTTAGGCCGTAATTTATCGTATAGGTCCGTATATAAATTGCAGAGCGTTGTTAATATGAATTAATTTAACGCGGGCAAGGGGAACGGCTCTGGTGCAAATACAGACTTGCTCATAATAGAGCCGTAAATCAGATCCGACCCCAATTTCCACTTTGTTTCCRCGTCGCGGTATCCGGGTCCCGTCGAACTTGATGCAAAACCCGGCGGCTCCGGGGYGCTGGCGGGAGGCCGCGAGCCCGGCGGTGCCTCCGTGGGGCGATGCCGCAGGGATGCTCCCGCGGGAGCCGGCTCCCGGGAGCGGAGTCCTTACTAATAACACCTCTTCCTTTTTAAAAAATTTTCCAAGGCGCCTTTTTGGCCCAAACGCGCCCATTTGCCTGCATTGCCCAGGCCTTGTTTTCCGCTTTTAGCCCCCAAAGCCGGCGGCTTTCACCCCTCGGAGCTGCCACGCGCCCCTCTGCCGGGAGGGGGAAAGCAGGATTCGCTGCCGCCGATGTAAATTGGTGAATTATTTGAATTTCTCCACCCTAGGTGACTGATTTAGATGGCCTTGACCCCGGGCTGACTGCAGGGATTAATGTGGTATAATGATTGCTGAGGCTATCATTGCAGCAGGCATCATTAATTATCCTTATTGATTGTCGCTCTCCAAGATAAAGCAKTATGCTGACTGCAAAATACCCTCTTCCTGCAAGGTCAAGGCTAAAATAGGGGAGCTTAAATAATTGCATTAACAAACAAAGAAATAAAAATAACCTCCCGGAGAGGCGTGCCATTAAGATCCAATTACGACATTTCGGCCCGTTTCGGCACAATTCTGCGTACAGTGATTTTCCCAAACCGCCGCGGGAGCCGGGGCTGCCGGGAGCGGAGCCCGGCGCCCGGAGGGGGCGGCTGCAGAAGTAAATAATACTGATTATTACTAATAAATCATAAATATTAATGACATGTTAARCGAAACGGGTTAGGTAGAGGAAGTAATGATTGGCCTCGAATCCTCTTCTTTCCCCTTGGGCGGCCCACGGGAGCGTCGGGAAGCCCAGGGATGGTCCGGCTGCCTCCCGCGCCCCGCTCCTCCCGCTCCGGCGGTCCCGGCTGCAGCGGGAAAAAACCCAACATGTTTAAAAATGTAAGGCAGAAAACCGCACTGCGTCCATGGAGGAGAAACGAATGCAATCTGTTTGCATTGCCCTTAATAGAAACAACCTGCAAAAAATGGTTAGCGAAGCCCCTTCCCAGCGTGTTTCCTCTCCGCCCGGAGGAGACGCATCTGCGGGGAGCATCCTCCCGGTTTTCCAGCGGGAAGGACATGCACGTGCACGCAAGGCAGCCAAAACCCATTTTATATACCCATATATATACATATATCTATATATATAACTTYGGCTCGCCTGCTGCGCTTGTGTGTAAAACCACCCTGTGCTGCTCTGGGGAAAATCGGCCTGAAGCTCCCGGTTTATTTTACGTTTTGTCACGCGGGCTGTCGTCTGATAGGATGTGATGTGAGCTCGTGTGGCGCGTCGCAAGCTGAAACATTTTTTTGACACCCATTTAATTATAATTATTTTAATTAAGACATTTGTCATTAAGCAGCAGACTAGCTGGCGTGCCGACGCGGCAGTCAACTTGCTCGTGGTCATTAAAAATTTTAAACCAATACGGTAATTTCTTTAAACATGCGTATCGCTTTCCATTTCAGCAGTCGTGCAACTTTATTTTTAGCTAGCGTATCCACCCGCAGCATCGGAAATCATCGCTTTCCATCGCTCCATAGGATGCACACGTTATAATGTGCGCACGCATTTTCGGGAGGGACCATCTCGGAGCGTGCGTCCTGCATGCACGTCTGTCTTCCATTAGCTGCTGAAGAGAAGCTGCTACCTGCTTGCAGAAGCCTGCGACGAAATTAAATGCACGAGGCAACGAGCTCGGCGGCACGCCTGGGATCCTGGGAATTGCGCGCCCAGGGCGCCSGGAGCTGATGCTCCCTCCGGAAAGAGTTTAAAGGCTCGGAGGGCACGTAAATGCCCAGCTCCCGTCACGGATCGGAAAGGGCTTGGCACGTGTCCGTAGCTCCGAGAGTCCCTGCTGCACACTTAAAACCTTACGGAGGATTTACACTTCTTGCTTAATCCCTCTTTTTTTTGCCTCCTGTTTCTCTAACAGGTACCAACGTTCGAATTCCCTTTCTGCTCGTTCCAAGCAGCAATAAACGGTGTTAAAGCGTAATTACCGATTTCCTACCGGGAGTTTTGCAAGTGCGTTGCGAACTGGAAGGTTTGCAAGGAAGTTCGCAGCCCTTCCCAGCCCAGGCCGGGGGCCGGGAGCCGCCGGGCCCTGCGCGCCGCAGCTCTGCGCGTGCCCGTCTCACCGGCAACCTTGCTGCAAAAGGTAAAAAGCAACCCGACATCGCAGAGCGGGTCTGCTTGGAGCAAGCCCTCTGCCTGGAGCTGGGAAACGGCCCGTATAGAGCATTTCTGCAAGGGCTGAAAACGGGAGCGCAAAACCGCCCGGACGRCGCGCTTTCCCCGGCCGCAACCGGGATGCGGGAGCGCGACTGCCGTTGTTGGTGCATTAGCAGCCGGCTCCTCTAACCACGTTAAAGCTASGCATAACACTTCCATTTCCCAAGTAAAAACTCTCCGATGGGCAACATGCAGAAATCAAAGTCTCCCGCAGCTGTTAATCTTCTGCGCGGACAACGCCAAGTTTAAATCCAGTCCAAATGCCCCTTCTCAGTCACAGCTTTAAAGGATTACGGATGATTATAATGGTATTTGTCTCCTTGCCTGATACATAAGTTCACGTCAGTGTTATCTCRAAAATTGACATTGGGTTTCATCTCGGAGGTGAGAGAACAAGCTGTTGACTGCCGGCCTMGGCGAGCAAAACGGATTAGCGGTAATGTAATTAGGCCCCGCTCACAAACGATTATTTTAGCCCACTGCGTGCGGCGCGCGGGCAGAGCCGGGAGCGCGTCCCGCAGCCGTCGCGCCAAATGCAGCGAGTTTCGGCTCCCCGGCTTGCTTTTCCCTTAACTCAGCCCCGGATTTCCTCGGCGGGCGAGAGCAGAGCTGCTGTGACTTTTTAATCTATTATTTGTCTATGTGTCTCTTTAGCTCTTAAAAAATACATGAAAGCGAGCGAGCCGTCCCCGAGGAGCGGGGGACAATGGGAAGCGGCGGTAATTTAGCACAAATAAATAAATTAATCTGTATGCGCCGGTGCTAATACAAATGCTTTGTGAGTGGCATGAAAGATTTCGCATTATTTCCAAAACAGCACAAAAATCTTTTCTTTTGCACTAGGAATTCAATCTAATTTCGAGTAACATGACGCATAATGGCAAATTGAACTTTATTATGCATTCATGAATGCGGTTTAGTACAATTGTTATTGCTGGCGTTTGGGGCTGGGAGCAATCCCCCCGCGACGCCGCCGCACGTTTTAATGTGCAAATTCGGGAGCGGCGACCCCGGTCTCGGCTGCCGCCACCGGCTTGGGGAGAGGAGCCGGCTTGCTCCCCGTGGCCCCGCTGCTTTTCTCCAGCAGCAGCGAATTTGGGTTAATCGCACGTGATCGCTGCCTTTGGGTACCAAGGCTGCATTTCCCGGTCTTGCACRGGCAAAGCCTGCAGAGGAGGACGCGCAGCGCCGAGCGCGGCCCCCGCTCCGGCGGGAAGGCCAAGACCTCGTTCAGGGAAAGCCGGCAGGAAAATAACAGCATTTGCTTAAAATATAGTTTTTTTCCCTCTTCTTGCTGGRTATCCCTTCACTCTGGCATAATTTCCGATGGACAAATTAAAAACTACATTTGAGAYAGAATACGCAGCCAGGGGCAGATGTCAACGCTGAACCCAGCTCCAAACCCACCTGCAGTTTGAKGCCGCCTGATGATTTACCGCGGGGCCTGGTTGGATGCTGCAGGCAGCAGCTCTGCGAGGGGGAAACTCAGCCAGGGACCCGGCAAGGGGACAACTTTCCTTCCCAGTGCGGAGGTGCTCGGGGAGCCGAAGGCAGCAGCCGTGCGAGGCCATCATGGCCTTTCTGCCCATGTCCTCCGGGAGGTTCCCACCAGGATTTGGGCTCCAGTTCCTCTCTGGGAAGTGCTGTGGGGGAAAGCATGAGCATCCATCCATCCGTCCATCCGTCCGTCCATCCATGCATCCCTCGTGCTGCATCGGGCTGCTTCCACCTCTGCTCAGCAAGGAGCGCAAAGGCTTTGGTCAACTTTAGCCTCTATAAAGCAGAAGTTGGTGCTGCCTGCTGTTTCCACCGCGGATGCAAGTTTTATAGCTGTCCTTGCAAGACGTCTGGCCAACAGTGATGACTTTGGCGTGATTTCCCCCAACCGCAGCTCCACGCGCGGCCCCGCGGCGGCACCGGCACGGGACCCTGTTTCCACCCGTTTCATGTGGATGTCGATGCAGCGCTGCCGCGAGCGTCCCCCGCCGCGGCTGCCCGAAGAGGTGCTCCGGGACCAGCCGGAGCCCTGCCGTCGAACCAGGCTCCAAGCGACCGCCGCGGTGCCGCTGGGGGGGACGCGGCCCTGGCCCTTGCGCTGAACCCCCCGGGGAGAAGCTTTGGCCATGGCTTCCCGCAGGAGGAGCAATCCTTGAGCCAAAGGCCGTGTCCGGTCAGAGGCATGGGAGACACCCCGGGAGAGGGGCTGCCTCGGCCGTGCCGAGCCCTTGCGGCAGCTCCTGGCACCTCCCTGCCCCATCCCGCCCTGGCCCCAGTGCTCCCTGTCCCATCCCATCCCTTCCTGTTCATGGCACATCCCATCCCATCCCCAGTACAACCCATCCCCTCCCCTCCCATCCCATCCCATCTTGTCCCCAGGACATCCTGTCCCATCCCACCTCACCCCATCTCATCCCCTCCCCAGTACAACCCCTCCACTCCCATCCCATCTCATCCCCAGAACATCCCATCCCATCCCATCCCACCCCATCCCATCCCCAGTACACACCATCTCTTCCCATCCCATCTCATCCCCCTCCCATCCCATCCTCAGTACATCCTATCCCATCCCATCCCATCCCATCCCATCTTATCCCATCCCATCCCATCCCATCCCATCCCATCCCATCCCATCCCATCCCATCCCCGTGCATCCCGGCCCTTCCTTCTCCCGGCCGCGTTGCCCCAGCCATAGCAGACACCGCCCTGGGGGCGAGCGGGACCAGGCATCCGTGTCCCAGCACCGCGGTGCAGGATCAGGCCCTTCTCCAGCGCTGCCGCCGGGAGCAACGCCTGCGTTAGACGTGACTTCTGCCTTTAAATGTTTCGCGTTTTTAGAGCTCGCAGAATTATACCATAATCTTATTTATTTTCTAATACAAGTTTCCGCGGAAAAGTGTATCACGAGATAAATAGAAATTAAATGCTTACAGGGACTGTCATTCTTTAAGCGCGTATTTATCAGACCATTTGTTCGTTCTCTTCCAGTATCTTGACATAAGGGTGTCAAGTTAAACACCAGCCAAGATTGCGCTAATGCGCAGCACTGTGCAGCGCTCCTGTCTGATCCGAGACGCGCTCGTCCCCGCGAGCGCACTTGGAGGTGGGGCTGCGCGAGACGCCGCTGCTCCGAACCGCTCAGCCCCCCCTCCGCGGCGCCTGCTCTCGAGCGGCGGATGGACGGGGAGCACCAAAGAGCGCGCTAATTCGTGTGGCTAATTAATCGAGGGAAATTGGAGCTATTTCTTTTCTGCAAATTGTTTCGTGCTAGCAGCAGCCAGCGTCAGCGGGATGACGTGCGTGCTCCGGCTCCGGCCCCGGCCCCGGCTCAGCCGCGCACGAGGTTATCTGGGCGCTGCTGCAGCGGTACCTGAAATCTGAGGTCCCTGACAAGCCGGGGCGGCCGGGAGCGTCTATAATTACTTTTGCCACTTTGCTTTTGCGGAGCCGTTCGTTACGGGAACGGCCTTATCTCGCCGTGCCGCCGTGTCATTAGCGATGCGCCGGTGCATTAGCGGCCGAGCGCGGGTTTCGCCGGCGGCGATTAGCGCCGCGGGGCTGCCAGGCGCCTGAGTGATGCTTGAAATATTGGAGTTGCTCTCTTAATTTCCACGGGCCGGGAAGAGGGAGACGTCAGCGCGGGCACCGGCTCGCCACCTCCTCGCGGGGCAGCTGCTTCCAGATGGACCTCGCATCAGCTCCGCTCCGGAGCTCCAGCGCCTGCCGAAACACGGTGCCTGGCGCCGGAGCCGCAAAGATTTGTTTAAATAAATAATGCACGTGGGAAAACAGCTGCCCACGCTGCCGGCTCTGCCCCGCTTTCGCTTGCATTTTCTCCTCTCCCCTATAGCTTGGAAAAAGCTGTCCCGGCAGATCCTGTGGGCATCTGTGCAGATGCATAAGCACGCACAGCCGTTGCACGCCAGCCGCTCTGCTAGCTGGCCCGGGAGAAGGTTTTCCCTCCTTCCTCCAAAAACGCAATCTCGGACGCAGGCTTGGACGCGGCGCGCTCCTCAGCAGCAGCTCGCCGCTCCTCCCAGCGCCTGCGATATTGCCCGTYCAAAGACGGAGTTAGCGCCGAAATAGATTTCCTTTCATGAACTATGAATTCAGTTCTTTTATTAAAAAGCCCTGCTAGATCCCCCCAAAGTAAAACGTCGTGGGACGGACTTTCGAAACGACCGCCCGTTCCGCAGGTGCAATTAATTGCTGGCTAAAATCGCATCGCGTAGCCTCTCGTGCAGACAGTCATCCAGTTAGGGGCTGGCGTCGTGGTGCTTTCTGAAGCTCTTAGAATATATAATATATACAATAATACATAAAATAATACATAAAATAATACATAAAATAGATAAGGCATCACATATGTCTCATAAAGCCAACTTTTACGTGCACGAGGTTCCCAAGCTCAAGCAATGCATCCGTTGTACTTTCTCTTCCCAGAAAACAGCAGCAGACATTGCTCCGCTCCAGGAACRACCGCTTTTTACGGGATTAAGGACGAGTTTGGCTGGAGATGCTCTTGCAGAGCCTCCGCTGCCGCGCTGGCTGGCGGGGCCGGGCGTGCTCCGGCCGCGTCGGTACCCGCGGTGCCGCCGGCACGGCTCCTGCCACGCCGCGTTTCGCAGGCTGGATCTTCCCCGGGAGACGGAGGGCGGCAGGCTGGGGCTGGGGAGCGCACGGGCCGGGCCCCCCTTGCAAACTCACCCCGGCACGCGGGGAATTAGCACAGCCGTCGTGGCCGGGGGCGGCCGCGGGGCACGGCCAGCAAATCCTGACAGTCGCGGCGTTTTGCACTAAGCCACATTGATTTCCCGTCAGGTTTTTATATCGGCGCGTGTAATCCTGCTTCAGCARAAAATACAATAAATACTGGAAGTGATGCATCCAAACGGCACCGAGCGCACATCTTGCAGTAACTCCGCTCACGGCGTAATAATGAATAAATCGGAAYGAAAACAAAAGCCGGCACATAAATCCCGCGTACAACCTCCGTCCTCGCGGAGAGGTGAAATGCAGAGAAAACCCACCCGGCCCGCGCTGGCCGCGCACAGCTGCTGCCCGCGCCGGCGCTCCCCGGCTCGCCCGAGGGTTTCTTCCCTCCTTGCACGGAATTTTTCCAAGGTATTACAGCGTTTCACCTGTCGGCCCGAATCCTGGCAGACCGCCTTAGCCTATGCGTTACCCGGCGCCGCGGCAGCTCGGCGAAGCTGTGGGCGAAGAGCCGGGTTTGCGGCACCGGCGCTGCACCGAGGGCGGGAGGGAGCCGCGGCCGGGTATCGACGAGAAACGCCGAATTTCGGGGAGGTGCTGTGCTTTCCAGCGCAGCGGCATCTCAGTTCCGAGGCTTGTGCCGAACTAGGTAATTAATGTCATGGCAATGACTTYTAGCTGAATTAGCTGGGAGCCCCCCATCCCGTGCTTCCTGTGGTCTCTCGTCGCTTTAAGGCGTTTCAGATGCTCCCTCGCAGCAGACACCGAGGTCGCTGTAATTCTCCGCAGATGTGCACGGAAGTTCCCCTCCACGACTGGTTTTTTTAGCTAATTTAAAATAGCAAGACAAACAGGCTGCGCGCTAAACCCAGCGCAAACGTGCGTGCTTTAAAGCAGCGTTAAAGCAATTTTAAGTAGATAGTTCTTCAGGTCGGTTGTAGGAAAAAAAGAAAAATCAATGCTAACGTAGTYGGAGGCCGCAGACCGCGTTTTGCCCCGGCTGCCTCCCCCCGGGGCGTGCAGGGCYGTATTTACAAACAATTTGCAAACGCAAGCGGCAATAACACCCCGACGCTATTATTTTCAATTTATTAAAAATAAGCCTTAATACCGCCAGAGACGACTTTAGCAAGGCACGTCGCTTATTCGCACCTCCGAGGAGGGTCCCTAGCGCCGCTGCCCGGGGCTCCCGCGGCCGGGGAGGTCGGGGCATCCCTCGCCGGAGGGAGCATCCCCGGGATTCGGGCTCTGCCGGGGGGGTTCCCCCGCGCCCGGCCGCGGGCTGCCGGCAGATGACACGGTGCCGGCGGGCTTGCTAAACGCCTTTCCTAACTCCTTTTCTGGCTGGCGTCGGTAACTGGGCCGTTTCCAGGTACTCGCAAGAATGCGAATATGGAACGAATCAACTTTTTCCACATTTTCCTTAGCAGCCCTTTTATGAAGAACAGATTTTTCCACAGAGGAAATTAAAAAGTACATAAAACTGGGAAACCGTGGTGTTGTTGAGAACAGCATCGGCTTTCAATGTCACTTCATAACTGGCAGCACATACTGTATTCGAATGGCATTAATATAAAGTACAAAGTTTGTTTCAATTAGCTTCGTTTTTCTTTCAGAAAAGGAATTATCATAAATCCCTGAAATAACATTTGTCCAAAGGAGATGTGTATCATTACTTTCRAAATCTTTTATGTCTGTTTTTAAATTACACTTCCTTGTAAAAACGACTATACATTGATTTAATAAATACACTTGATTTGTGTATATTGCTTAAATYAAAAAAAGACGCAACATAACTCTGATTTCCTGTACAAGCCTGTCGAATAGTTTCTTCTGCAGTAAATCCAGCGCGAAGGAGCTCTCCGGGCCGCTCCGTGTGCGAGCGCCGAGGGAAGCAGGCATTTCCACGAGCATTTGGTTCGTATTTCTTCCCGGACAGGCCCCTTCGGAACAATTCCCCAAAATAATCTTCCTTCCTAGGGCATCCGTAAACATCCGAAAATTCGGCGGGTGATTAAAGGCAATCGCTAGGGACAGCTCCCCGAGGCGGAACGCCCCGCGCGCCGCTGTCCCGGCCGCCAGCCAAACGCGAACCACATGCGCCGCCGGCGCGGCCATCCCCGGGGCGTCCCGGCGGGTCAACGTGGGGCGGGCGCGACCCGGCGCTCCCGGCACTTCCCACGCCTGCCCCGCACCGGCAGGGCAGGAGACGCACGCGTGCACGTGCACACGCGTGCCTGCATCTATATGTGTGTGCTTACATCTATATACATATAGAGAGAGATGTTCCATGGATGGATGGATGGATGCACCGGCAGGGCAGGAGACGCACGCGTGCACGTGCACACGCGTGCCTGCATCTATATGTGTGTGCTTACATCTATATACATATAGAGAGAGATGTTCCATGGATGGATGGATGGATGGATGGATGGATGGATGGGCAGATAGAGAGAAAGCCACTCTCTCTCCCTTTTTCAGCTCCAGGTGCTTCACGGAGGTCTTCGCACGTCTTTGGGCAGGAGAGATGCTTTGTCGGGTCGCCACTTTGGTGGGTTTTCCTGCCGAGTCCAGCAAGACCAAGGAGATGGAGACCAGCTCGGATGGAGCCCACCAGGAGCACCGAAATATCCATGGTGATACAGCGGGACTCGCAATACCGAGAATCAGGACRGAGCTATTTTGGGGAAAGCCTTCAGCCACGGGCGTCCCAGCATGGTTTCCCAAACCAAACATCCCCCGGGGACCTTCAAAGTTTGGAGGCACTTGGACCCAAACTTGATAAAAACCCTCGCAAGCCCTACGAACCTCACAGGCGACCCCGGCTCGGACGYGCTGCTCTCACGGTCCTGCAGCAGGTCCGGGCTTCCCGCGGGAGCCCCCGGCCCAGCAAGGAGAGCCGCGGCGACCCACGGCGAGCCGGGGCTTGGGGAGGGCCCTGGAGAAGAGCGCTGGGGAGGAGGGGCCGCGGCACAAGGACGGGGCCGGAGCTTGGTCTTCCCTTGGTACCCACCCGCGCTCGCCCGGGGATTACTTTGGAGTTTTAAGGCTCATTTCATCTCTCCCCGTTTTCTGCAGTCCCAGACGGGCACCAGCAAGGCAACGAAATGCAGAAATGCCGCACACTTGCAAAAGCAGCGCATCGCGGGAGACGCTCCGTAAATTGTAACTAACGGGAGACCTGGGTGTCTCGTTCGACACGCGGCGCGCACCTGCAGAGCAGCGTGCCCCGCGGTCACCGCCGCGGAAATCCGGGCTGATCTCAGCCGTGCAAACCGCGGCACCCGCCGCCTTATCGGCTCAGCGTGTTTTAACGTTCCCGTCACCTTGCAGATTTGCCGCTCCGCGTCAGTGAACGGCAGCGTCGCGCCGCGCGGCGATGGGCAGCGTCTGAAGCGCTTTTGATGCCTGCCGCGTATCCTGATGCGGCCAATAGCCCGCACACGTCTAGCACTAATTACGAGCCAGCTGTGACAGCAGCTCCGTTTCACAAGCGCTGAACTGCGAGACGCAGCTGCAAGAACGAGCGCGGGAAAAGCCGCCGGGGGACGAGCAGGCGGGAGCCGGGCGAGGGAGCTGCACGCCGGGGCCGGGTGCGGGTGCGGGTCCGGCACGGCGCTGGGCACGACGGGGCCGCGGATGGACAGCGGCCGTGAGGGACTTCCAGCATGGCATCTGCCTCGCTTTGCCCCAAACGAGGAGCTGCTTTGCTTCAGCGTGGCGTTGCAGAGTGTGCTCGCTGCGGACCCGCCTGCGGATCGCCCATAGCCCCATCAGCACGGGCAGGTACGAGAAACTATTCCAGTTTGTCCATTATAAAAGCCGAGCTGAATTGTGCTGCAGAGGCTGGAGGTGCTGGATGGACACGGCTCCTGGGAGAGCGACCCTGGAAGGGGTCCCCCCGCCCCGGCGGGCACCGCTCCCCCCGCTCCGGCTCTGCGCAGAGGTGCTGGCTCGCGGGGAGCCGAAATATGGGCCAAAACGCGGAGAAAACCGGAGCAAGGAGAAGGATACCCACCTCCCTACCCACCTGCCCACCGCCCTCGCTCCCGTGGCGGTCCCGCTGCAGCCCGGGAGCCCTTCCCGCCTGCGGCAGTGCATCCATTTACATGCATTTTTCATGGTGGAGGTGGAGAGAAAAGGAAGGTCGGGGCATCCCATCCCGACCCGCGCGCTGCAGCCCCAGAGCGGGCAGCCCCGCGGGAAGCAGCCGTCCACGCGCGCCGGGACTCGCAGGGGCACCGGGGTAACCGCGCCGTGGGGCAGCCCCAGTCGTCCCCCCGTTCTCCAGATCGCCTTTCCCGTTGCACGTTTGCACAGCGTTCGAAGTACAGCGGATGCGGAAAGTACTGCATGCGCGCTGCAGGACGCACCTTGCCCTGTGGACGTTGCCTTGCCAATTTATGACAACCTTTTTAGTTAAAAAAATAATTAAAATACACAAAGTTATTTAGGGAGATTTATTGAGTGGGGCTAATGCGTTTCAATGCACTTGGGAGTAAAAGGAAAAAAAGCTCGGAAAGGGGGTCTATGGAAAGCAACCGCTCATTTTTGTTTTCTCTTCCTTTGCAGCGGAGCAGGACAAACGCCTCCGCCCACCACCGCTCCTGGGAAGTTTGCAACCAAAACGCTCCCCGAACTTCCCGATTTTGTCGCTGAATCCTGCAGGATGCTGGCGCCGGGCTGGGCACGGGCGCTGCACGAGGCACCGCGGCGGCTGCACCCAAATTGCTCTCCATTTCCGACAAGAGTGCGTTGCGTGCGCTAACGTGCCGGAGCGGAGCAGAGCGGCCGTGCCGCGGCGAGCGGCCGCGCGCTAATGTCTGCCTGTCCCTTAAATGCGGTTAGCGGCTGTAAGGCGGCCGGCCGCGGCCCCCGGGAGCGCGTGCCCTCGCGAAACGCAATTACGGGGCGGGTATCTCATTAGCGCATCGCGTGGGCTCGCCGCGCCGTTGCCATGGCTGCAAATACACAGCGGAGCCGGCGCCGCCGCGCGCCGCTAACAAAGAGCTTCTCCTTGTACCGTGACATCAGGCCGTGTCGGACAGCGCCGGCTTAATTAAATTAACGCCCCGACGTGGGCTGAAACGCAGAAGTTGGGTGTACTCCGAAAAACGCGGGCCGATGCATTTTTAAGGCGTCCGGAAAGCTCGGTGGTTTCAAAAATCGATGGAGGGCGACTCCGGTGTCTCCTCGCGGCACCACGGAGCGGTAAAACCCTGGAAGAGTTACGGCAGGAAAACGGGTTGGAAAGTCGTGTCTAGCTCCCGGACCCCCGTCCGGAGAGGCGGCAGGGCCCCACGCACGGCGCGTTCACCCCGGGGTGACACAGTGCGACAGTAGTGACGTCCCCAGCGGTGCTAATTGATTTTGTCCTGCTGGAGAGGGCAACGCGGCGCCCACGGCGGCCCCTCGACCGCGGCGGTGCTGATCGCTGCCTGCGCAACGTTACCGCTAACGAAGGGAAAACCCGCTCTGCGCCTCAAAAGACGCTCTGCTAATTACGGCAGACAACAGCGAGTCAGAGGTCGTCTATTATTTTTAAACAGAGCGCTAATGCTCAGTGACGGCACGGAAGTGCAAACTGACTGCGAATTAATAAGTGCAATTCCTAGCTCATAAAATCCAGTGTCACTATCAAATAAAAAAAAGCGTTCATGAAATATTCTAACCGTCTTAATACTTAAAGGTGTGAATAATTAACAGCCAGAAGTTAACAACCACCAGCTTGTAAAAGGTCTGATTAAGAGCGGTGTTCATCATCCACCAAACTGTCATAGCTCGTTGGGTCAACATCTCCTAATTAATGATTTCTTATTAGGGAGATAAAGCATATTTTCTCGGCATAATTATTTCTTAAAAGGGAGGATTGTTTTGAATGCAATATGCGGAATAATTAACGAGATTTCTGCATGCTAATGGCTTCGTTCTGCTGCTGCAGGGAAGCGGGCTGGGACAGGACGCGCCGGGTTTGCGGGGAAGGTCCGGGTGTGGGTGGTGGGATCCCCCGGCGTCAGCGAACCCCCGCCTGGGCAGCTGGCTCGGGCTGGAGTCCCACGCGGCGCTGACCTCTGCTCAAACCCAGGGCACAAACTCCATATATTCAGCTTTCCTGGAAAATACCGGCAGAGCAGCACCCGCTAGACCAAACCGCGACAGCCCAAACCGCACCAGTCTCTTCTCTTGCCCCCTCCATGCTGGTCTTCGGAGCTGGACCACGGCAAAGGAGGAGACCCCTCTCGGAGCGAGAAAAGGGCTTTTCTACTGATTCGGTTCAGTTTTGGCTAAACACCGGTTAAACCTTGGCTTTGTGTCAGCGACCTGGCGCCGTCCTGATGGTACAGGAGGGGTGGGAACGGCCCTGCGGATAAGCCCGGCTCCGTTTGGGAAGAAAGCGCGCTCTTCTGGGCCACCTCTTGGTGAAACGCCATCATGTCAACCCCGAGGCGCTCGCCCGCGAGATCTTGTGCTTGTGCTAAATATTAATGACCAGGCACTCCAAACATGCATTAGACATAAAAATAGCTGAATTTAATAACATCCCCATAGTGCTGAGCCGTACGAACTGGGAATGTGGAGCCATCCGTAGGTGCCAGCATCGATCTCTCCGGGAGCCGATGCACAAAGTGCAAAGAAATGTCCATTAGAAAGTACGTGCATTGTGCAGCAGACCTCTGGTTCAGCTTATTTAAGTTGTCATCACAAAAACAGGCACATCTAGAGACTTTCCAGAAAGCCTGGTATTGAACAGCGCTCGGTTAGACCGGGATGGGAGATTGGGCAACCCAGGTTTCATCGGTAGCCGAACATACACTGACTGGTCTGTTTTGCTATATGCATGCGATTTCAATTGGTATTAATAAAGTATTAGTTGAGTTCAGCGGAAGGGAGCTGACCTTTACTGCTCTTTGCTGGAAAACTTTAAAAAATTCATTATAGGCCACCATCAGGGGCGTCACTCTCAGCTTCAGCTCACTTGGCTTCTCCCGTTCCCCTCTTATCCCAGCCGGCGTTTTAGGCAGGGAAGGGTGGCCAACCTGGTACCGCTCCTCCAAACACCGCCTGATCAGGGGTCCAGCTACCCCACGCTCACAAGGTTAGTTTTCAACTAAACTAGTTTTAAAACCAGAATCTTCTTATTTTTAATTTGAGTTTCAGAGGTCTTACTGGGCACCTTCTTTCCATTTTTCAGCTTTTCTTCATAGGAATGAAAGGTGCTTTTTTTTTTTTTGCCTGTTTGTTTTAATCTCATCATCTGAATTTATATATTTGCTTGACTTCAGATACTGGGACTTTTCCACTTCACCTGCTGCAGGACTTGCAATAAAATACAAAGAACTGACTTCACTTAAAGCTCAGGGATCACTGCTGGGGCTTAGTTTTCAGAACTTCTGCTCTTCGTGCTGCTGCGTGCATACAAATAAATACTTATCTTTCAAAATCTTGTCGATGGCTTCAGGAATGGGTTTGGTGTTTGAGACTTGTGTTTAAGGATAAAGGTTAAAACACGGCAAAATATACCCTTGATAGAGAAACAGCCCAAAGGAGAATTTAAAAAAATGAGGAAAATGTCCCTGAAAGGGTGAAGACAGTAGCCCACAGTGGCCACTTGCAAACTAGGGTTTTGGAGAGCAGGTCACTGGGTTGCTGCGAAACTGGCCAGTCTGCACGTTCGAGTGTGATATTTTAGGGCATCACAAACCATCGCTGGTCGAGCAAACAGGACACCAACGCAAAGCGACGACTGTGTCCTATTTAGCTCCATCCTCGGGTTTTAGGGCGATTGCAACGCTATAAGCACCGAGCTCGGAGCGGCAGCTGGAGACCGGCGCCGACAGTTCTGCCCTGCCGGCGAGGAGACATCGCTGGGCTGCGAAGGTGCGCGGAGGGCAGCCGGGAAGGCGGGCTGCTTGGGGGATGAATTATGGAGAAAGCTGGAGACACCCAAGTCTGGTTAATCTAACAAAAGGGAGCGTAAAAGGGTAATCTCTGAGCGAGATCCCCTGTCCGTGAAGGGAAGGAATTAATGTGGATGAGATGTCAAAGGCGGTTAATAATTTAAGAGCCGCAGGCAATGGACTGACAGTATTTGTAGGGCTGGGCCAGCCGACGCGGGGGTCGTAGGAGCCGTCGCCAAACTCTCCTTCAAGACGCGGAGCCAGGCAGCCGGGGCCCGGGAAGAGCCGGGCTCCCTTTTTGCCATCGCTTTGTGTTTTTATTTCATTGGTGGCGAGGGTCAGCGCTGGAGCGAGGAACGTACACCAAAACCCAGCGCTTCCCAGCCCAAAACCTGCTTTCCATCATTTTTCAGTGATTTCCATCAATACCACCTCAGCGCTGCTCGGTCAGGGGCTCCCCTGCCGCATTCGGCAATACTTGACTGTCGCCGAGGTCTTGCCAGGGTTTGCCAAAATTAAGTTTGCCTTGCTGCTGCCGAGCTTTTTCTGGTTTTGTTTTTAATTTGCCTTTCAAACACCATTTTCTAAGTGATGAGCTGCATTAAAAACATAATGCATAAAAATTTGCATTTAGAGAGGAGACATTCGCGCTCTCGAAACTCCAAATTCCGCAGGAAAGGAGGGTTCGTGAACCAATATTTACAGTAGATCCATTTTGGTGGCTAAATGGCGTTTTAGCTCTGGTTATAACGAGTGAGCGCTGCGCGTGCAGCCTCGCGGTTTCGGACTCGCTCTAATGATGTGGAGGTGTGGCTATGTGCTAATGATACGCTTTAATAATTTATCAATAGAGTTTGTAAGTGCTAATTTGCACTTTTAGGTGCACATTCTCCTTTTGAAGCCTTCGTACAACCCCCCATTAATGTTAATGGGAATCGTGCTCACATTAAAAGGAGATTATACCCCTTAGGTGTTCAACATCTGACTTATCTAGGTCTTAAATCGCATTGCTGAATGCCATTTCTTTCTTTTATTAAGATGACTTTTTGTCACACTGTCACCACATGAGCGCAAAGGCAAAGAATACTTCAAGGAAGAAAAAAAATTGGAAAGCAGTAAGTCAGCGCACTAGCCTTGACTTTTTAGTCTTTGGCTTAAATCTCATTTCAGCGGAAGGTGAAGTGAGGTTGACAGTAGATCAACTCCATTTAGGTGTTTGCTCTGCTCCCGGAGCCACCGAAGAGGACGGCGTAATTCACCACGGTCGCCACGTGGCCACGGAGGCACAGAAATTTATGCAGGAGATTAATTTATGCCCAGGAAAAAGTAGAAGAGCAATAGTCTAGAAGACAAATTTTCTTTGCTGGCTAAATGTTTGAGCGAGTCTAATCACTTCTGGGGGCAATTTCTGTGATGCCATCAGATGCCAACATTCGTGTAGTAGGTGAAGGCCCATATTTGTCTCCTGACTTAACAAATCGCCTAAACGCAAATTTAAATCCTATTATTTACTTCACTAAAATTAATAGGATTAAAATGCACATTTAAAGTTAAATGCAGCAAGTTTTTAGCCCTTAACTCTATAGTCAGCCCACACCTATTAATAACTGGGATTTTGGAGGGCAAACAGGAGGAGAGGATCCATTAGTTCCTGAATCCCATTTTCCTCAGAAATAAGTAGTCAGAGAGTGGTGCTGGCTTGAACGCTAGCCTGCTCGGGCCAGGTGTTGTGAGACAGATTAACTCCTAATTCCTTCGGTGGATTTTTGTGAGAGCGCGAATGATATTTTAATGTACTTCCCAGGGGAAGAGACCGGCTGCTCTTTGCTGGCTCCGCCGAGCGCGTGGACGCGGTCAGCTCCGGCGGCTCCCGCGCAGCCCGGGCAGCACTGATTAGCGTGGGTCAGGAATGCAATTAGAAATACGGATTGCTTTGCTGTTTTTTGTATTGTGAAAAAAAATGCCCTGGAAGCACCAGTGGGTCTCTCAGCATTGCATGTCCTACTGCGGCAACTCCAAGAAGAGCTAGAGGACGTGAGAAATAGTTTGATTAATGACGACACATAGAAAATGTTTCATAGGTCGAGACGTCTCTGGGCTTTTGGTGTCGCCCCGTGCAATTGCGAGAAGGACACAGATCAACAGCAGTCGGGAGCCTCGCAGATCAGAGTTATCAGGGTCTGATGGTGTGGTGAGCTTTTAGGGAAAAAAAGAGAGACACGTGGTCTCTCAACAGTCAGATGTAACAGATGGGGACAAAAATCCATTAGCATGGGAAGCTTCTTCAGTTTTGCCTGAAAAGCAGAGAGCAACAAAAGGGTTACGTTACCTCTAGGCAGGCACCATGTTTCGTGGCCCCACAGTGGAGGCTGTCAGCAATTAAAGCAGCTGCGTTGGCTGAGTATTATTTTACCCTTTGAGAGGATGAGAAGAAAGCGAGATGCAAACAGAAGTTTCTGTTTTATTCGCTATTGGACAAGTTACCGGGCCTGATGCAACACTACCCAAAGAGCGTCTTTGGAGGAACACGTCCTGCTGTCCAGCTCCGTGCTGGAGAGGCTTTGCAAGAGTAAAAGTGTAGTTTCACCCACAATTCAGTGATAAGTCATTCAACAACTTTCTCTCTTTGCATAAGCGTCAGGGTATTATAGGTCCCCCATGCAACAGGGCAGACGCGTGGTTAACCAGAAGCTACCAGGGTTATTGCTACCGCCTCTGCCAGCGACTTGCACTTTAATCCCTGGCTCTTTCCCCTCGCAAGAGGAGCATCCGTCGTGCAGCGCTGGGACGCAGCAGAGAGAGGCGGCTGCAGAGCAGATCCTGCGATAGCGCTGGGTGATTTCACGTAACGCAGGTGTTTGGTATTCATCTGCATAGCTTTCGACGCTGGTCTATGCACTGGCTGGGAACTATAATGAATGCCTTACATGTTAATCACGAGAGAGACGGAGCAGTTGGAATGTGCGAGGCGATGAATAATGCATTTTGCCCCACCTGGGAGTTAATATTTACCGTATCTCGCTGAAATCCATTACGAAGAACAAACATCGTATTTATACGACAAGCTGCAAAACTGTCCGTTCGCATCGGTGCGAGCGGGGAAACGGCACCGCCGGCTCCGCCGGGGAGGGCCGGGCTGCGCGGTGCTCTGTGCCGCGCCGCAGCCGCCGCGGGAGACGGGGCCGAGCTCTGAGCTCGGGAGCACGGCACTAGCCTGCCTGGAAACCCCTCCGCTGCACACATGCGGGGGGAAAAGCAGTAAAACAGGGTGGAATAAACAACGGGGAAAAAATTACAGCTGCGGTATGGCAGCGTCAGCAGGCAGCAAGGGCAGCCCGACCTCGGAGCAGGCAAATTCAATGTGGGCAAAGCAGGGAAAAGCCGCATTTTTGGTGCTCGCTGTCGGACCTCTGGGTGCAGGGCCGGCACAGCACCAGGCAGAGTCAGAATACACATTGCTGAACAGAAACTTCCACAAACCTGGGAAGAATAACCTAAATTGCCATTGCGTGGTTTCCAGCAATTCGGTCATGCTCACTGAGGCTCTGGCTTTGCAGCCCTGCACAATTTCCCACCTTCTACCTCTTTACCTTCACGATAACTTTAAAAATAATGTCTTAAAAAAGAACTATCACGTTACGTTTGCACAGCGTGCCTGCCGATAGCTACTTCTCCAGCGCCTTAGATCTCCCTGGAGATCCAGTTTGGAGCAAATAGGCTCTTCGCGGCCCCTCTTTGGGGACGAGCTCTCTAAAGCAGCCAAAAACGCCACCAGCACTGCCCATACGGGAGCTCTGCCGGCTGCGGCTCCGGGGCTGCGCTCGCCCTGCCTGCGCCCGTGCTCGGGCAGAGACACGATGGCTCTTGGGAGGCTCAGAAGGCTTAAGAGCCTGGAGGAGCCCTTAAATAAACTGCTCCCTGCTTTTTGCCTATTTCGTTGAATAAGGAGAAAACGCACAGAAAACGTCCCCTCCTAATTCACCTCGCTAGCCCCGAGCAGCGCAGCGGCACCGCGGGGCACGGTTAAAGGCTGCTGCATCCCCAAGGAAAGCGGCTAAAAGCCTGGGCAGCGCTGCGATGACGTAATGAAGAAGCGAGCCAGAAAAAACCCTTTTAAGAAGACACGTGGGGATATCAGGGATGTCCTGTAATTCAGACAGGGACTGCGCCTGGCTAATGCTTCAGCTCGCTAAACTGATGTTGCTCTGAGACATTAAAACCCTCTGTAAGGAGGAGGGTGAGAGCGGTGGGGCATCTGGAAACATGCAAAATAATCTGACTGTGACAAGTTACTGCAGAGAAAGGTGCAAACAGTGAGCGCAGAGGGCAGATTTTCTGCAATAAAGCCAAAGACTAGATCTTAACTTGGAGGAGGTCGAGGCACCCAAACCACGGTGCCTGGCAGCCGAGCATTGCCGCACACCGATGCAGGTGCTCCGTTCATCCGGTTACACATATCTGTGTTTTAATGCCATGTATAGCTGCCATCTTGCCACTGCAGCAGCACCCTGACCCAAATGGGCAGCGGTTCAGCCCATTTCTTGCTCGCGGTTGCAGCTGGTGTCGCGGAAGAAATGCACTCGCAGGGCTGCAGCATTGCCGCGCCAGAGACCAGCTGAAAGTTGGTATTTGGAGCTGCTCAGTATTCAGGGACACGACTTATCTAGTGCGCATGGATTTAATTCATTTTTGATTGATCCCATAATTACAAAATTTGTTTAAAGCTGTTATATTATCTCCTTATTTGACACAATATGGCACAATTTTGTTATAGTATTGAAAACCAAATAAGACAACTGCAGTTGGTAGCATTTCAAAGAGCTGCTCCCTTTAAGATGAAATCAATCCTGTTTCAAGTTTATTCCCTTGCTTTACGATTGAGGCTCTAGGGGTGTATTTTGCTGAAAAATGTCTTTTTGATTTTTCAGAAATTCTTTAGATTAATATGCAGCTGTCATTGCAAGGCAAATCTAGGCTCGCTTTCATGTCCCTGCTCTGTCCCCAGGCTGCGGCGAGCACCTCCCTCCGCAGGAGCAGCGGCCGGGGCGGCCGCCTCCGGAGACGGGCAGCGCGAGCCACGTCGCCCCGGTGGCCTCTCCGCCGGCACGGCCCGGCTCTTGCCGGGTTCCCCTCGCTGCTCCTTCCCAAAGCAGGCTGGAAATGCCATTGCACAAAAATATAGAGACACTTTTAGGCTTTTGTGCTTTTTTTTTTCCCCAGTGCATTTTCTGAAAATTTGTTTAACTTGCAGATCAGGTAGGATAAACTTGCTAAGGGGGTATTTTTGAGTAAATAGATGCTGAAGGCCGTAAGGGAAGTTCAGATATTTATATAAATATTTAACCGCTGGCTGCTTCTGCAGTGCCGATCGGCGGCGCGGCGGGGATGACGCGATCTCGGCTCAAGAAAGGAGCAGACTTCGGCGGTGCCGGGAACGTGCAAGAGGCTGTGCCAAACGCCGCCGTGCGTGTTTCCATGCCCTTTCACCAGGGATTAATAAAAGCTATTGTTTGGAAGAGCTTTTGCATATTTTATTTTCTTATCTAAATTAGAGTATTCCAAATGTGGCATTTGTATTGTTTAAAAGAATGCGAAATGCTGTTGGGGATAATATATTAACAGCTAAAGTGCTACGCGCAGTTGTTTAATAGGGCTGTTCCTGCGCTGGTTGAATAATTCTGTTAATTCCTCCACTTTAATATAAAATCTGTATTTGAACTGCTTTCTCAGAAGCCTTCTGCCACAGCTGGAGTTGTATGATGAGTCAAAATAAGGATACATGAATGCAGAGCACACGGGAGCTGGAGTTTGCTGCGCAGAAGTGCTCGTCTCTCCCTAAAATTTGACTCTTCACTTCTTTGTACTCTGTTTGATTTCTCTTTTTCCATATTTCTTTCATATTTCCATTTTCCTTCAGGGCAACTGCAACGATCTAGGCTTGGATGGGGTTTATACGCAGGATCAAGAGTCCAAGTTTATCATGGTTTCAAAATGCAAAACATTCGCTATTTCTGAAAACAAACATCACTAGTGCCCATAAGACAGCACTGAAAAATTCTGCAGAAAAATAGCCAAGGAAGCCACGTGAAAAAGTCTGCTTTTCACCATACCTTCAACGCTGAAAAGCAAAGCGTATAAATTTCACCATAAATGGGTAGTGGAAATAAAACCGGGGGGACAGAGGGCTAAACTGCAGGCCGCTGCACTAAGTGCAGATTCCGAGACCGGCGGATGCAGCTGCGCCATCCATCCCACCGCCGGGGCGGGAGCGAGCGCGGCGCTTTGCTTTCAGGGACCACAGATCGCAGCCCCTTTAGGCAACAGCTAAGAGTACTTCAATAAAGCACTGGAAAGTTGAGAAAAAAACCCTCTCTCAAAACATAAGCTAGAGCAGAAAATAAAAAAATAACCGTACGTGGAGGTCACCTTTGGGACTGTGCTTCAGGTTTGCGCTGATATTAACAGATCCGTGGGATTTTAGAAAGGAGGAGGGATTCGTATGGAGTAAAACAATATTTAGCACTGAATAAAACCTAAATGAAGAGTTTCAGAAGCTGCCCGGGACCTGGGCATTGCCGGCTGCAGCCGGGGGCATCCTCCCTCTCCAGGCCAGGCTTTGAGGGCTGTTGCAGGGCTTCTCCAAGGCAGCCGGCCGGGTGCAGGATCCCGCTGCTCCGGCCTGGCGTGGTGGCTCCCGAGCATCGGAGGAGCTGGCGTTGGGGATGGGCATGGAAAGGGCAGCAAAATCCAGGCATATCCAGGCAATACCCTGCTTTCAGAGCCCACGTGAGCCCCCCGGGCATGCAGAAGAGAGAAGGAAGCTCCTGCGTGTTTCCACCAAGCCTGTGAATGAAGAGCGGGGCTGCGTCTAAGCCCCAAATGAGATCTCTTGCTGGCCGCAGCTCGACGGCGAGGACTGGCCGTTCTCCAGCACGAGCTGCAGGGTCTCTGAGGTGCATGTTCATTTGCATGTTCATTGCATGTTCATTTTTACTGCACAGCTACACTTTCACCATGTTGTACATTTTTTTGCTCACAAAATGAAATAAGCATGAAAAACACTGGGCAATCATCTGCAAAGCCAAAAGGTGCCTTAAAGCTAGAACTGCCCCCTCCACTGGCAGCAAACCCCGAAGAGCAGCCTCCTCTCTTAGACCTGGAGAGACCGAAGGGTCTCCGGACTCCAACAACTACCACACTGTCACCAGGATGAGAAGCACCAATTCTCCGAGATAACCGCAGACATAACACAATAAAGACCCAGAAACTCTAGGCTGGTTTTTAAAAGCATCAATCATCCATTCCTTTCCAAGAAAATACGACAGAAAGTTTGTTAGGGGAAGATATTGCACCGGGAGTGTGGGTATTTGCTAGCGGTGTCGGCGTTCGCATACCCGTGACTACATCCCCTGCGTTGCCACGTTCACTTTGTGTCAGTCTCAACAGCGAGATATCTCTGCACGGAGCTGGGCCGGCGCCAAAGGAGTCCTCAAAACTCCTCCTCCTCCATGCGTTTTACTAACTGTGGCCTTATCATTTAAAATGATTTATGAAGAAATCTGGCTGATGCTCCTCTCTCAGTAATACTTTCTAAAGCTTTAATATTTATTCTAAAGGAAGACCTCAGTTGCAATAGAGGCCGTTACTTTTACTGGGAATTGAAATGGATAGATGGATCAGGGTAGAGGAATACCATCACACCCTTCTGAGTGACCTCTATATAATACTGGGAGGTTTCACAACATTTTGCCATTTTCAGTCAAAATTTACAATTTTCATTAAAATCCTTTATCAAATTGGCTACATGGCGTGCCCCCACCATACCATAGCAGGTCGGCTTGTTCCTGAGCCGGCTCAGCATTTGGGCACAGGTCTTGGGAAGCTGCCTGTCGCTCGAGCAGGTTTCCAAGCACAGCAGTCCTTCACCGAGGACCGTGACGTGACCCATAAACACTTTGTCTTCGAAATTCTTGGAGGATCCCAGTCAGGAGCCAGCAAGACCTACAAGGGAACGAGAAAGCCCTAGTAAGCCCAACTTGGTTTACAGTACACTAATTTGGGGTATGCGTATCAGTGGAGCTCTGGCTGCATGATTATTTATCGTGGACTGAAAGCACAAGCAGAATTACAGCGCTCGTGTGCTAATCGCATGCGTTTCCACCGGCATCAGTGAGGCTTTTGTTTGCGGCTCCGAGCTCGGGAACGCTGCCGATTTACACATGTTTCAGATGAAGGGTAGTCACATGCATCTTGTGCTTACAACGTTTTCCATTACTCCAGATTACACATCTGCCGTGTTTGTTATTAAGTCACCGCGGATTACATTGCATTACTGCTTACCAAGGAGATGTATTACCGTGCAGGGGAATGCATGTTCCAGCAAAGCACATTGTTTTCCCATATTTCTCTAGAAAGATCACACATTATAATCACTGTATACAGTATACCATGTAAAATGATCCCCATTTATTTCATACAATAGATACTGTGTCATTTAATTAATTTAGACTAAAGAGGAACGATCAGCATTCACTAACAACTTTTCCTTTGGGACTGTAAATGAAAAACCCTCATTCTGTACAGCAGCCAGAGCAAGGAAAGCGCTTCTGGAGATAAGGTTTGCATAGAAAGGAAACCTGCCCTCGCTGCCCATTTTTTCCCCCCAAATATATAATGAATTTATAAAATGGACGTGATGCCTCCAACGGCAGCGGAACCAGCGAGGCGAGGTGGGACGGGACGTACAGCTCTGCACTCTAGCAAACTGACCTGATTAACGGCTGAAACATTACCAGCGTAATTTCTATCATTTGCACTTTTTCAGGCTTTTTTGTTTTTAAATAAAATATTTCAGGAACGTACTGCCATTAGAGATGTTTATGGTGCATGAAGCAACATAACAGCGATTGCCTGAAGTAGCAAGGCGGCGTTTTAGCATTCCTGTCCCTGCAGAATCCATTTTTATATTATGGAAATTTCTGCAGACCTTAGGCCATGAGTATTGAACAGTTCTCACCTCTCGCAGCTTCTCATTGACCTAGAGTACAATACAGGATTTTTTTGAACATAAAAGCATCATTGACAACCTCTATATTACTCCAACACTTTGTTTACCCATGTGATGGAGGAGACTTTTAAACTAGCTGTTAATTAGAAGTGTTATTGATGATCAGGCTTCAGTTACACAGTTATCAGACTGTTGTTCCTCAGTTACATTTTAGACAATTTCTTAATTATGATTTCATTGGTTTTTATTCATTATGAGATAGCACCATATCTTTTGTTTTGTGGGAAAAAAAACCAGTTTTGTTCAATCTACCAAAAAGCAGATGGAAATAGGGCACCCGCGAAGGGCGCCGGTGCTCCAGCAAAGCCCCAGAAGCAGCACCGGGGCGCGCAGCGGCAGGCGATGCCCAGCCTGGCTCCCAGGCTGGCAGGAGAGGAGCAGACGCCCAGGGAATGGCAAAATAAAGTAAAATGGCAAAAAAAAAAAAAAAGAAAAAGAAAAAAAGAGGCAAAAAAAAAAGAGAAGGCAAGACCTCTGTGGGGAGGCCGTCTCATACTCTCAAATGAAGGGTAGTCCATTAATAGAGAAAGCATCACGCTTTGCAGGCTTGTGACGTGAACAGCAGAGCTCAAGCTAGGGTTGCAAACCTCCCTTGTATTTTATACCTTGCTATTATTTTTTTCCCCACAAATTTATGGTTTCATGCATTTACTGTAAGTACTATTTTCAGCCTACATTAAGTGAACTATTTTAATCCTGGGTAGCAGAGCTTCTCACTCCAAAACAATTTTTCGTCTTGGGAAAGATAATGTGCGCTAGAGGCATAGGTTAGCCTCCACAACGCTCTTCAGTAAATTAGCTATAGAAAAGTCTTTCATTGCAGTCTTTAGTATTTGGCATATTTAAACATAACCACACAGCTTTCATTTGCTATAATAAAAGATTCTCATCTGTATTACTGGGTTCGATGTAAGTGGTTTGCCTCTCAAATGTATTATAGTTCATTTCATATTTAGTGATACAGTAATAGCTTAAATTGTGCATTGAGGTCAAGGACAGATATTGATCCCTTTAAACAAACATCGCTATTAATTAGAGATGGGGTTGCACTGAAATACCTGGCCTGTACTGGTCACTTCAAATACCCCCAAAGAATTAAAATAGTGGTGTTTGCCACGCCCAAATCCCAGTCCAGGCTTCCCTCAATTACAGTGGTTGATGTGAAGATGATTGTCCGTCCTGCTTCTGCTCTTAATAATTATATATAATTTGTAGTAAAACATGAAAGCTGCCATGTGGGTGGAGGAACGCAGCGAAGTTCTGTTATTTGAAGAGCAAGGTAAGAAACATTTAACCAGCACCCTAACTCAGGGAAGCTCAAAGCATGGGACAAACCAACCGCCCAAACAGCTGCAAGTTGCGTGTTGTGGGACCGTTCCTGCATGGTATGAGTAACACTTCTCAATGTTACCGAAACGCCAACTGCTTTCAAGACTGAGTTGATTTCTGTGGGGTAAAAACAAGTAAGTTGATATCAAAATAACTAAGTGTGAGAACGCCTCTCCAAAGGGCTGAAGAGCAGACTCCAGGGCAAGCTCTTAACCCAACATGAGAAATGGTGAGCACTGCTTAGTTTTTCCCCGATGGAGAGAATTGCACAGTAGGAATTCCCCAGTAATTCAATTTTTTTACTTGATAACATTTTCTTATTAAGTGATGGAAAGTCGTGAGAACAGCAGCCCTTTTGTCAGTGACGCACGGTTATGAAATAGTCATCAAAGCCGAGCTGCCACAAGTGAGGAGGTCAAGAGTCCACCCAGGAGAGCAAAGGCAGCCACTGAAACGCCTGTTTGTGCCGTGCTCCTGCGAAAGGGGCCCTCTTCCCAATCGCAGCGTGTGATTAATTTGTACCCTGCAGCATCCTCATTGACAGCTACCACGCAGCTAGCAGAGGCTGCGCGGGCTCTGTAATCCTGCATGTATATTACATGACGCACCCAAGTCAAGAACGACAAGGCAACTCTCTGTGTGCTGCTTAGTCTAGCAAATGTTTGCAGGCAGATAATACCTAAGGATATCCTGAGTAATAAGCAGAAATAGGTTTTCAAAAGGCAGTTTTCTTTCGGTGCTCAGCCCCCTTGCACGACGGCAATCGTCCAATTTGCCTTCCCCGGGAAGCCGTTTCCCCAGACCCCGGCTCGCCCCCCCCGCGGCAGCCCAGTACAAACCGCAGCAGCAGCCTGTGAGGGTCGTCGCCCGCACCTGCTAATTGCGACAGCAGGAGGGGAGGTCATTATAACTAACCACAAAGGTATTAATTATCACAATGGTATCGGAGGACGCTCATACCTCTCATCTGAGCCTCAAATACTGCCTTCTTTTTCTCGTTGAGTCGCAATGCCGTCGGTCTCCCGGGTTTTCCCACGGCCATGCAGCTTGGCTCCAGGTCTCAGCGTGCTGCAGTGTTTGCTCGGCGCAGGCGCGTGAAAGCTATCGCCTCGGAGCCAGCGCCAACGCAGAGCCCCGAAGGCCTCGTGTCTCAGAGCGTTTAATCCATTGCTTAATCTGCGTCTTCAGCGCTCTGCGCTGCCACACTTGCTTTTCTCTGTTGCTAATTTACGAGATGCCAAAAGGGCCTTTGCTGAGTCCCCAGCGACCACAGACGAGCCCTTCGTTTACGCGGGCCCGGCAGTGTGCTGGGCGTGCACTGGCCTCGGAGCCTGGCGCCGGGTGCAAGGCACGGTCCCACTCCTCCCCGCGGCCGGCCTGGCTTCAGCAACCATCCCTGAAGAGCAGCATCATGGTAAACCTCAAACAAAAGCTGCTCTCCTCTTCCCCCCCCCGCTTTTTCTTTTTAAAATTATTGCCTAGCCAATTCTTTATAAGCAAAGAAGATTTTACAAAGTCTCATGGGCCGTTTCCCAATTCTATAAATGTTTTATTACTCGGGCAATAAGGACAAAGTACTTACTTGTCTCCTCTCCAAGATTTCAAACATAACAAAGCACAACCCCTAAATCCTCACTCCCTAACGCACGCACACACTTATTCCCCAGCTATCACCAGCTCATCTTAATGAAAACTACTGAACCAGAGATCAATGAGTTTATATAAGTACTACCAAGCTGTCAAGCAAAGTTCTTCTCTATTAGAGCAGTGATTTTATTAAAAAATGTTTCAAGAAACAAAGTGCAACAGATCTGGAAAAAAATCATAGAAGAGGTACAGTGGAAAAACCCTGAAGTATCAGATACGGTAACTGCAAAGACAAGAGGCACAGCGAATGTCTTGGTGAGGTCTATTTTTTACTTAAATACATGTCTATGAGCAATAGACTCTTGAAAGGCTTTGCTGCACACAACATTATTCTCAAAAAGTCTATGGTGATACACACGTGAAGTTATCCCGGGGTAACCACTGCCCTCCCAGGTCACGTCCTTCTTTGACCCAAATTCACCTCCAAGAGCAAAAAGCTCCTGCAACTTGTTGCAAAATGACAACTCACGGGTTTCCCCTGGGGTTGCAGGTGTCCCCGGCGTTTTTTGGGCAGGTGGAAGATGCTGCCCTGGGGCTGGAAGCGGGGAGCCCTGCGGCAGCGTGCCGCCCTGTGCGGCGGGCCATCAACAAGCGAGTCCAGCCGGGGAGCTGCGGCGTCTTTGCAGCCGCTCGCGCGCGGTGCCCACCATGGGAGAGGAGTGAGGCGAGCGTCGGCGGGGGGAGAAGCAGCGCCGCATTCAAAGACTACGCGTAGCCCCAAGTGGAAAACCTGATACAAATACAGAGAAAAGGCAGGATAAACAAAACCCACTCTTCAGGAGTTGCAGAGGTTATCCATCATTGTCAAGACTTTCTTTACAGTATAAACCATCACAGCAATTCAGAGTACTGGCAGCTATATCTGCTTCTATATCTTAAGGATATCCTTTTCAGAAAATATCAGTAACACAAAAAAACCTTTTTAAGGGTTTCATCACACTGAAAACTTGCTTGGATTTGTGACAGCACTTTTACATAAAGATAAAAGAATTCAGAGTTTCCCCATGATGTGGTACCAAAAATCACATTAGTAGATAGTTGAGCAAGAAGATCAGCATTTAATATGCCCATATCATATATTTGTTTTTAACTATACAATGCAATATTGAATAAACAGGGCTTAAAATAAAACATCTTCGGATCTGTGCTTGGAGCATCTTCATGCCACGGTGTTAGCGGTAAGGATTGTGTTATATTTTTTGTCAGTTACAATGGGCTCAAAAGCACAACTAAAACAATTTGTCTGTTACAGACAGGAAGATTGAACTGATACATGTTGGCACAGGGAAGATTAGGAGAAAAGACATGCTCTAAAGCTTAATACATCTGGAATATATACTATAATCTATTCTAAACTAAAAGCTGTACAGGTACAGCAATTGGAGTTGGCACCGAAGGCCTGTAGACTTTGGTGCAATGCAGACCCTGTTCCAAATCCCTTTAACTCACACCACTCCTAAATTGACCCAGACAGGATGTACAATACGTAGCAGAGGTGTACGTCAGCTGTGCGGGCTATACGCAGCACGGCTTACTGAAAGGGAGAGAGATTTGCTGGTGCCAGATGTGGAATTTAAAAGGCACAAACCCCCTTCTTCTGCCCACCGCTGCAGACCATTACTGTCGGAGGTGCCCCAGGCCCCTTGCTCGGGGCAACATGGCACAGACCAAGGCTTGCACCCACTCCTGGCTTTGCCTTTCTCCTTTGAGTCACCTTATTTACCTTCCCTCCCTCGGCAAGGGGCATCGTCAGACCCCTGTTGCAGCCCACCATGAAACTGTTCTGGCATACGGAAACCTGCAAAGTGCTTTGGAGTTGCTCGGCAGGAAGGGCAGCGGATGAAAGCAATTATGCTGTAGCCTGTTGTTACACCAAACAGCAAGATCTGTATTTTAACAGTACCTTCCACTTCCACATTTAGCACCCAGGCAGCACGGCAGAAGTCTATAAATGGACGATGCCCTCATGCTTCACTTTCTGTGCGGCACCTACAGCAGCAGCAGAGTTAGGCAGCAAATAGCCTTAGCCTGTTACATGCACAAAAAATGAGTGTTTCAAAGCCAACAGAGACTATTCACGGGGGTATTTATTGCTACAAGCAGCAATCGCAGCACATCACAGAGCCACGCAGTAAAGCCTTGGCGGGGGGTTGTTTGGGGAGGACGCTGCTATGCCCCAGCTGCAGAGGGTGCACCGGGGAGGGAGACGGTGAGCGGGATGTCAGAGCTCAAGTGGGGACTGCACGCTGCATGTTGTCAAAGGCATGAAATACCTGTAATAATAACTGAACAGCTTGACATCTGAGCATTTTATTGCGAACGTTTTACTCAGACAAGTCTCCCCGGGCAAGCCATTGCTCCTGTCCCAAGTTCTCCTGCTCAGCTGTTCCTAGGTCACACTTTGCAGAAGTTTTTGCAATCTTATAGGCACAAGTGGGCAAAGAAGTCTGTTTCCTGTGATTTTACACCGTCCTGTCCCTTGGCAGGCTTGCTCCCCGCTCCTTCCCGGCATGCTTACCATCACACAGCCACGGCAGACGCTCAGGGATGGCTCCTAGCTGCACCAGGCAAAGCACTAAGGAAAATGTTCACCAGAAGAAAGAGTGAAGCATTCACATCTGTGCAGAGAGAATGCAATAAATAACAAAGGAGATTTGATTATATAACATAATATTACTTTCAATGTAAAAATGAGTTATACTGCATGCCGTAATAAATCATAACTCTACGATTCAGCAGTACAGAGCTGTTCTGAACTGCAACATCTGGATCTCAAGCTGAGCCTTCCAGCTTTTGGAGATACCTTGATCCAAGCTTCATCCTCGATAGATCAGATGAAAAACTTGAGTCTGATTATCATGAAAGTACCTCCGCGAAGGGACATGCTAAATGAGACTTTAGTCCACGGCAATACGTAATCACTGTAAGAAAGCCAGACAGATTATGAACAACTCTTTTAAAAACAGTTACAGAAAGAAGTCCCACACTTGGTAATTTTAATAGGCTTCCTGCTCCCCTTGCTGCATCACATGAAGGTGCCGGTGCAGAGTTAGTGCCACCCCCACAAGCCCACCACGGGCCCAGGCTGTGGGTCACCGCTGCGGCACACGTCCTGAGCAGTGTTTCTCTGCATACGGTGCTCCAGGAAGACCAGCCATGTTCCCGCAACACAACAAAGACACTGAACACCAAGAGGGAGGAGGGCGTTGGACGGGATTCAGGGTGAAGCACAGACTGAATGAGAAAACTCAGCCCCTTCAATGTTGTTCCCAGCATTGCTGCAGCCCAGGGCAAGCCCTGCTACCACACAGCACCGCAGCCGAGCCCTCACTAAAACAAGCAATCCCGTAAAGGGACTGGCTCTTCAGGAGAAACCTCAGTAAGAAGGGCTTAGCAATGGAGAAAAATTACACTGTGGTGTTGCATGATTCCTTCATGCAAAAAAAAGCATGATTCCTTCATGCACCTCTACTAAAACTTAAAAAACCAATAATCTGTTTGCAAATGGGTAGTCGCTACGGACCTTTCCCATGTGAGGCAAAGGACAGTTACTCGGTGCATCACCAAGGTGCTGCCCCTCGTTCGTTTGCTGCAGGTCAGTAAAACGCGCACACCTTACCATGTTAGACATGATCCAAAACGTACGCAGGCTGGTGAAGTCACATCATCAGCGGCACCCCCAAAATTAAAGCATGATGCATTTTAGGATTCAGAGAGGTAATTATCAATGTCAACTAAACTGTCAGTCACCGAGCCCTCAACCACCGGCCTGCTGCAGTATAACTGACAAAGGATAATTGCTCCTGTCCTATGCAAAATAAATTGTGTTCTCACTCTGGAAATGGCCACGTAAGAAATACCCGGAGGTTATGGCTAGATCAATTTTTACTTTCAACTCTTGTATGGTTTTTAAGTACCCGATCTATGCATTTTGACCACACCAGATGAAGAGAGGCAGTTTGCTAGGTAGGCACCTGTCTCCTGCATTCATGTGGCCCACACTGCAAGTGGTGAAATTAGGAAAAACATAGACTGAAGAGGTGTTATATGGCTTGAGTAAGCTAGAAAAATGAGAAGTTGCCAAAAGCCGCACTGCTCAGCTCTAACGGGTCCGTGACTGCAGAGTGGTGCGTTCAGATTTACACTCCCAGAAACGACGGCAAGATCAACTATAACGCCGGCAAGATAATTTTTCTTAAGAACTGCTATAAAACACCATCCTCAGGCAGAGTGGGAAGAGGCAGCGGCAGGGCAGCGGATGCGGGGCCCGGGGGTTACCGCATCCTACCGCATCCCATGGAGGCTGGTGGCAGCCCTTGCACGGGCCGTGGGTGAGAGATGTACCCGGCAGCGGCTGCCATGGGAGGAAATTGTCCGTAGAGAAGCACCAGGCAGAGCCCATGAAGCAGGCAAACGCCGGCAGAAGGCGGATAAGCATCTGGAGAGGCGCAGCAGCGGCCGTGCGAACGGGGAAGGCTTGGCGCAGCGCGGTGATGGATGGCAGGTCGGGGAGATCCTGCCGCGACGGAGCCCCGCACACGCGTCGCGCCAGGGGAGGCCTGCCCTGCCCCGCGAGGGGCTTCAGAAACGTATCAAAGCCGAGGAGGAGCGGAGGATGCGTGTCCTGGGGGGACGCGCGGCGGCCCGGCGTGCGCACGCCGTCCCGCCGCGCCGCTTCGCTTCCGAACGGCAACTGCTCCATCTGGTGGGAATCCGCCCGGCTGCCGGCCCCGCTCCTCCGCGGCACCCCACGGGTGGCTTTATCCCCCCCGCCATCTCTCTCACGTCGGCTCTTTGCCCAAATTAAGGGCTTAATTGCAGCTTCACGTTCCCGTTTCTCAGCAGCGCCAGGGAACAAGTGTCCTTCCCCCTCACCCGGGGATTCGGCGCAATTACGGCTCTTTAATATGTTCCGCTAGATGTAAATAACCAATTAGCCTCTCACTTCTAATGCTCTGCGAGTAAGACCGCTTGCTTTGAATGTGGCTTTGGGATTTGATCTTACAGTGCATCTTCCTTAAAAAAATAAAATAAAATATAAAAGATTATGTTCCAGCCGAGCAAGACGGCACCCTGCAGCCCACCGCCAGCCTGCCGACGGCCCCTGATGGACCACCGGGAAGGGCTGCTGCTGGGCCTGGGTCTCGAGCGTAGGTGTGGACTACTCGAGGAACTCAAACTTACCTATTACTCTACGTGCTTGCTCGCTTGATGTGCAAAACCCACTAACCTGATGCAGCAAGGATGTATGGGGGGCAAACGGGCTTGTTTAGAGAGGTCCCGTATCAAAGACCACAAGGTTTCTGGTTTTAAGTATATGACATAATAAAGATTTAAAAAGATGAACAAACCTTTGCTATGGTTTCACAGGAATGCAGCTCAGCCTGGCCTCGAAACACACAGCAGTAATACGAAACTGCAGACTGTCTGTGTCAGGATCTGGCCTGTATTTCCAGAAAGATGTTTTGCTGATTAGTTAAACAATCTTAATATTTAGAAAAACAAACAGCAAAGCAAAAAGAGGAAATAACTGCTTTTACTACAGCTTTGGCTCAACAAAATAGAGCACTTGGGTACTAATGGGGTAATTTGGCTGAGCAAAGTGAGGTCTGTCATTCAGTTTGACAGCAATTCTGCCCATGAATCTGTCCGTAATTCAACAGCTTTTTATCATTTCACACTATATCACACATTTCTTGCTTCTTCACTATAAATATATAAACAAGAGAGGATTGCACTACACTAAGATTTGCAGAAAACTTCTAGCTAAAGGTTCATATGCTATAAAACGGACACAGAAATAGGGGAAAACTTTCTACCTTCAGCATTTACATTTTCCTTCTGTATGAGCCTTTGCTTGCTCACCGCCCAGGGAAAGGCTGCCGAGAGAAGGCAGCTGCACCTCCAGAGCTATTCTCCAACTTAATGATCGCAGATGTGCTTAGACAGGACTGACTCAAACTTATCCAGGGCCAATTCAAACAGAAAAAGAAAAAAAGAAAAGGAAAACCTAACAAATACTGTATCACCTCATATAATGCCCACACACATAACCACCTGAAATAAAATATATCAGGCCCTGCTCCACCACCTGAAGCAAAGTCTTTGAGGACCCGAGCTGTAAGGTGTCCACACTATGAAGGGATTCAAAGACCTCAGCTCTAGATTATTAGATTTTTTAACTGGATTAGTGCTCCAACCCAGCAAGCCAGAGTAAGAACTGATGGAAAGAAAGCTGTCCCGTGCACAAGTCACAGGAGGAGCGAGCGTCCCATGGCCACCAGGATGCAGATGGGGCTGGGGAGAGGCAGGAGCCCCAGGGAAAACAGTGGGGAACAAGCAGCCACAGCAGCACTGCGAGGGAGGGCAGCTGCCATGTTGTCACGGGCTCAGAGAGTCCGAGCATATTTCTGGACTTAGGCAACGTTACCTGATGCATTTTAGAGAAACCATCATGCCCATATAGATGCTGAAAGAACACGGGGAGAAATGCTTGCTTTCTTTCCAAGCTCATCATATTGGTATTGCAGTGAATTAGCTCAACTATAATTCACAGTCCTTATTTTAAAATATAGGCATTTCACTGCTGGAAAAGTTATCCTCTAATATGCACTCCCCCTTGAAGCAAGACCCTGAAAGCCACAAGTGTCAATGTGTGCATTTTCCAATATATCAGTACTCAAGTCTGCTGAGTTTCTAGAAATAAGGCCGTACTCTTCGCAAAAGTAAATGACCACCAGACTGCCGTTAGCTTTAACATTGCAGATGAAGAGACGGCTTTTTGTACCTTTGATTTACTGACAATTGTTGGAAAAGAAGCAAGCAAGAAATGAAAATCCACTATTTCCATTATGGTTTGCTTAGTAAAAAATACTGTAGGAAAGTCAGATATCATAAAATGCCCATCTTCTGTCTATATTTACATGATCACACAGTAACTTAGAGCCAGACTAGTAATCAATTTTAAAAAGCCTTTGCAGCTGAAGGTACAAACAAGTGAGTATTCAATATCCTAACAGAAAACCAACAATCAAACTTCACCGGAGCATCCTGAATACGAGCAGACAGAAATACAGCAGAAACCTGAGGGTGCAGTCTGAAAGGCTGCTCCGGAAGAGCACTATCAAGCAGATTATGACAGCATATTTCCAAGAAGCCATTTTGAACACTGAGCAATTTCTCCTCAAATATGCCTGAGTACTCTTCTGCATCACCCATTTTCCCTGCTTGCAAAAATGGCATGTATACTCTTCATTGATAAAGAGAGTACTTTTAACATCAAGCTCCTGCATTATAGCCAATAGATCAGGCAGGAAGTTCTGCCTATGCGGGAAAAGACAGAAAGAAAGAAAGAAAAAAATCAATTCTGCCTGGATTGTTTCTCCTCTCCTTCATATACACTTTCCTGTCTTCTCTCCCACAGTGTTACACCCTTTTTCTTTGGCCTTTTCTGGTCCCTCCGGTTACCTTCACCTACTATGGGTCCTGCAAAACTCCTCCGTTTTGCTGCAGAGATGATGACCTCAGCATTCAGGAAAACCAGTTACCGTACCTAGGAGACTGTTCTGGAGGAGAGGGGTTAAAGACGACTGTGCTACCCTACCTAATGCTTTTGCCTTTGCTCTGCTCCGATACTCACGCTGCACAGGCACACCTGCAGCGCTGGTCCCCAGGGAGGGGACAACAGCACCTGGAAGAGCATCCAACCTCCCCAGAACGTGCATTGATTTTGGCTAGGTTTCATAGCTGCTGCTAAGTAAACTGCAGCAAGACACAACACCCATCCCAGGAAAAGGAGAAGTTAGTCCACGAGAGACATCTCTCGCTGCACTAGCTGGCAGGTTTAAGACTACCTTGGGTCTATCCATGCTCCATCTCCGACGCTGGGGGTTTGCTCACATTGCAGTCACAGTCAGCAGTTCAGGCAGCTCCGTACATTTAGCTTCGTCAGAAAGGCCAAGTCCTTCCATTTACGAACCACTCTGTCAGGAAGGATTTACAAGTATCTCCTCAGAAAGCAAGCAAATGCTCAGGCTGCTGCTGAAAAAAACGCAAAAAGAGCAGCTGAAGTTACTCTGAGAAATAAAGGGTCATTTCACAGTGACGGTCATTCACTGTTGGTGTAAACTATGAAGGCAAACTCTATCCCTGGCTCCTGATGTCCTTAAATAACTCTGGAAGGAATAACTCTGCCACACACTCTAGGCAGGAACAGCCAGGTGAAGCTGCTTTCTTGTCCCGAAATCTGTGGCCTTTCCCCTAAACACATTTGAAAGATAAAAAGTGCTATCTCCAACAGGTGCTAATTTTTTAGCCACGTGATCCTCATTAACAGTATACGATGCATGCCTAAATCTCCAAGGAGCAGTGCAAAACTTCAGAGAGCCCGAGGTGAACTGCTGTAAAGTCAAAACAGCATTTGTGCTAGAGTCAACCAGGGCTCCTTATCCCTCCATGAATAGTTTAATCTATTTTAATGATTATCAGTAATATATCACTAACCATCAGTGCTTTGTTTAATGTAATCTCCTTGTCTGATACAATTGGCAGAATCTAAAAATCAACCTGATTTTAATGCTTTATCATTAGGAGTATTATTTAGCTGGATTAAAATGATCTTACTTCCTCTGCAGTCATCATTTAAAAGCAGTGTGGAGCACATTACAGTGACCCCCTCAACACTGTATGAATCAATGCCTTGCCTGCATACTATACATTTTCAGCAGCATCTCGAAAGCAACCACACGGATGGATACTAAAGTACTACAAGCTATTAATATTAATGAATAGTCCCTACCACCATTAAAATTTCTTTAAAAAGCATAACAGAACTGGTTCGATTTACCTTTCCTAGTAGTACAGGGGCCTATTAATCCTTTGAATGTCAGAAGAATTGGTTGGAAATGCTCACGAACCAGAATTCAAAGGAAAAAGTGCAACAGTCATTTTCCCAGTAATGAGGCCCCTCCGCGTGATGGATTCTGATGGGTCCCAGGAATTGTGCCTACAAACGCATCCTGAAAAGCCCTGTTTCTAGAGCCAAGCTGTCAGCCTCGGTGACAGTTATTTTTATGTTTATACAAAAACACAACAGACAATAAAATCAGCAGGGAGCACAAGTTTACTGTAACATTTGTCAATATTTTGTGATCCAGGAAAATTAACAGACGACCTGACAACTTGATCTACGAAATCATTACTGAGCAGCACCTACCACACTCACCAATTATTATCACAGCCCTGTTCACCAGGCTATTGTTAGGAGGGCACCGGTTTCTGCGTAAACCCTCTAATTTCAGCTGGTAATATCGAGACGAATTCGCTTTATAAAGGGGCAGCGTTTGAGCTCCCTCACCGCCGGCGCGGCAAGCCCTGAGCCCAGTCGCATGCCGTGGTGCTCCGTGGGAAGGCTCTCACAAAAGCTGCTTGCCTTCTCCAGGCTGGGGGAATAATAAACAAGCTGCAGTGCCAGATGTAATGCAGGTCTTAGCTCATCTAAATATATTGATTGCAGGAGCACAAGACTCCACCAGAAACCACAGATAACGCTCTGAAGTTCATCAGTCCAGGAATCCTCAGTTTTTTAAGCAAGCTGTGCTGCATAAAGGACATGATCAGCCAGCACAGGCACCGCCACAGGAAGAGCCTTATGAGCAGTTTTTGGAAGGAAACCTCTGGATCTCACCTTGATTTTGGGCACATAGCACAGGAAGGATATGAGTAGGACAGGGTTTCACTACTGCCGCTCTCCTGGCAGGTGAACAAAGCCTCCTCTCTCCTCCCCACGCACGTAGGTCTGCGCCAAATCCCCGCAGGCATTTCCCCTGGTGGGACTCCTCGCTGCAGAGCTCCCTGCATGGACCTTATGGGCCATAACCATGCTCCTTAACCACATAAGCACCCTCTTTCATGTGGGAAACATTAACTTCCCAGCTCCCTACCATTAGGGAACCAGGGAAAATATTTATACTGCTTGGAAGACTATTATTTCGTTTGCTTTGGTGGTGCTGCGTGGGCTAGACGAGGCAGCAATGACGGAAAGCAGGTGCTGACCACACAGGTGCTGCCGAGTGCGAGGCCCTAACAACTCACAGCACCACTGGGCCTCAGCATCTTGCATGGCCCTTCCCTGGTATCTATTAAGCCATTTTTATTGTCTTTTACCTCTATTTTACTAATAAACAGTCAATTGAAAGTATCAAAATCCTGGGTATAGGTAACGTTCCTTAGGGTCAGACCTCCCTCACTTAAAGCTTTACTTAACCTACCCTGCAGCCCCCTACCCAGAGCACAGCACTGATGCTTAAATCATCACCCGACTGAGGGGACAGCAGCAAACAGAAGCAGCACAAGGCACAAACATCCTTCTCCAGCACAAAGGTTGCTCTACTAGAAAAATGCTATTTCATAGTTATCTGCACTAATTGCTACTATAACAAACAATTGTTTTCTCTTACATTTCTCAAGTTACAAAGAAAAAACAGATTTCACTGTAAAGATTTCTCAAACTTGTTCTTCTTTTAGCCAAAGGACAGACACCTAGAAACACTCACCAACTATTCAGGTCTATGAAAGGGGCAAATGGAGCAGCTCTCTGACTCCCACCACTGACGAGGCAGCCACAGCTGGATTCACAACACCTGTACAAGGTAACACAGCTTTGCTGTGGCACATCTGAAAATCCTGATTACCAGAAAAGTATGCTGGGAGGCACTCCTGACACTCTTGCAAGAAGGCAATTTGCTAATAAAGAAATGAGGAGACAGAAGGCAGTTAAAAAAGTCTTTAGTGAGAAAGGCTGTTCTTGTTCTGCTTCAGGATTTACTAGTAAGTAGTTGGTGATGGTATGTTAGTGCAGTAATAATTTATTTGATACTACCTCAGTTGATAGAGACTTCATTAAATCTTATTTGTTTTGTGTTTATGCATATATAGAATTACAGTAGCAGAAGGTAGAAAATGAAAGCTTTGCTTAAAAAAAAAAAGAAGTCCTATAACAAAGAACAAAATATATACTGAAGCAACACAAAGTCTTTAAAGAAAACAAAATCTGCAGAATGTTTTTTTTCCTCTCCTTCTTCTGAAAAAGGAGTCATTTCCATACAACAAATACTTGGATTTAGTTATCAAGGAGAAAGAATATATTCAAACAAGTTGTTCTTTTGGAAAATTATTTCTCCATTTGATATTACAAATGCTGCTGTTAATACTGCACCACTATCTAATAAGATACCAGTGCCATAAACTCTGGGCCAAAACTCTGGCCATAAGCATGGAAGAAAGGAGATTTGGTGAAACAACAAAACTGTTACCCTCCAAAACCATTAGCCCTGAAGAACTGGTGCTTATTTATCTATCTGGGGCCTGGATCTACCTTCTAAGCTGTCAGTGAGAAATGTGCTTTTAGAAAAAAGAAAAGAAAAGTAAGCAAACCTTGATGGTGTAATTAATACCACAAAGCTGTTCGCTAATATCAGATCTCATTTCTGATTCTTCCTATAGATAAAGTATGGATCTTATACAGTTTTAGTCATAGCACTGCTTCTGCTTGTCATACCTGGAGATAAGGTTGTTCTTCGTGTTGTACTTTGGGCACAGCTGTAGGCAAAACCCCTCTAGAAGGCATGGTACTAGAAACCTTGTGGGACTGCTCTTTGCTGCTTCTATGAGATGCTACAGACCTTAAAAGCTGGTTATTAGGAAAAGAGAATAATGAGATCATGTAGCGGCTAAACAATTGCAATTTTTGCTCCATGCTTACTAAACTTGTTTCCTTTAGGCTAGCTACACATTGTTTGTCAGAGGCAGAATATAAGCATGAATTTATAAAAAACGGTCAAACTTAATTCCAAGAGATAGTCAGAAGTGGTTAATTAAATACATATTTTTCATACAGAAACAAGTGATCAAAACCAATATGCAGTGACAATGAATAACTCCACTCTTGGAATAACTTCCTTTGGACTATGGAAGTTCCTCTGGACTTACCTAAGTTCTTTGGTCAGTTTGTTTAAATATGGAGAGAGCCCTGAAGACATTTTACGTATTTCCTTCAGTTAATGAGATTTTCATGATAGTTAAAAAAATTAGAAAACAATGCTGTTAATCTTGGATTACATGCAGCATGGGGGGAAGAATTAGTAGCATAAAGCAAGAAGATTAAGACATTTTGCTTTTTAACAAAATAGCTACATGCCTTATTTTCCTGTCTTAAACTAACAAAGAGGTAATCAGGATCTGTCCTTTAGTCTCTAACTTGGTATATTCTGGCAAAGTGCTAACTATTTCTTTTGGCATGGCAGAGTCTGGCTGTGAGAAAATAATTATGTGCTGAGAAAAGCAATGACAAAGAAACCTTACATCTTAATACACAATAGAAACAGTTAGCAATGACAATTATATGTATTTGGTCAGCTCTTTTAATCAAATAGTTAGTTGGAAATAAATTTTACTTAAGTATTCATTTAACCTATATACTAAATGCAGAACAAATTATTCTCCCTTTATAGACTCTGAACTTAGCAGTTTTAATACTCTATAGTAATATAAAACTGGGATTAAAAGACAATGCAGAATAGGATTACATTTAGCAATAAAAGGGGAAATAATCTTTGAAGAAATGACATAATAACAAATTCTAACTGCATTAAAAAGTAACAAGTCAGGTTTTCAATCACTAGCCAGGCAAGAGTTTGATAATCGCATGTGTACAGCATATAAATCTGCAAGTGAGACAAATAGCATTTTAACTTATATACTAGAAGGTTAACTTCTAAAACCCTCTCTTTAAGAAATCAGAAAATACATGTTCATTCTAAGTAAACACTGAGACTAAAGAAGTAACTGCCTTCATTTGGGAAGATCTTACATAAAACCTTAGTGAGGTCACATCTTGCAGAACTGCAAAATGCTTCATAAGTACTCGGCTTTTCACAATGCTATTTAGAAAATCCTTTTTACTGTTCCAGAACCGCAGACCTGCCGGGACGAGCTTGCAGTGCCACAGCACTCTGTGCCACACACAATTATTAATGAATCACTGTCAAGTAATCCACCATCTGGAAAGCAATCATTGCTTCATGTGACTGAAATCATTTCTAGTAAGATCACAGAATTTGGTTATTTATCTAATTTACTGCTGCAATGGGAGTTGGAATTAGTTTAAGTTTTCATATCTAATATCAGGGTAACACTATCCCCCCTACCCTCCAAAAAAACCTCATTTCATCTGTTTTTTATCAGTAGTACTTAAACTTCCATAGAAAGCTAGAGGAAATTTTTCATTTTGTTTAACATGCACTGTTGGCAGTAATTTAGGTATTATCAATTGCACTCGTTAGTTTCTTATTAAGAGTTTCACCAGAGAACTCAGCAATTTTAAATTTTTTTTAATTGGGTCCCTTCAACAAAGTTATCTGAAATCACACAAAGGGAATGAGTTTCATGATGAGCCCCCCAAATGCAGATGATGTTCATACTCACCTTTTTTAAAAAACAGCAGTGTTGTTCACAAACTTATCTGTAGAAGAACAAGTGAATCATTTTACTTTGAGATAAGTTTTATTCAAATTTTCTTCGGCTACAACAGAATATTGAAAAAACCCCGAGTAGTCAATAGACAATTGCAAGGTACAGTCTTTAGCCTCTAATGTTTTCCCTGTGGGGCTTATACAAACCAGAAGCTTGTAAAGAAATGAATGTCATATAAAATTTTATATACAGTATAGGATGATGTACAATAACACACAGGCATTGATGTATAAATGTTTTAATTAACTCTTAGAAATAAAATGCATATGGTGATAGTCTGCAACGAGCTATACATGATGCTCCCACTAACTTACGTTAGGATCGTGCTTTCATGTCGATAACTGATCCTTTGAACTTCAGTAACTTAATTAAGGCTTGTTTTTTCTTCTGATTTATACAAACCAATGTGAATAGAAGTGCCCAAATCTTACATACAATGCTAATGGATTGAGCAGTACATAACTACAGTCTGGTGGTTTCAAGGCACATGGCTAATTGCATCTGTTGTTTTTAAACCTCCACATTACTGCTAACTAGATGTACACGTTCATCTAAAAGTAGTCATCTCATGATATACACTGTATCATGACATCAGATATTTCTAGAGCACTCATTGCTGTGGATCCATATCACACAACAGAGAGAAAGAGCTAAAATGGGGAAAACTCGGGGCGGGGGAAATCATTCTGATACAGCACAGTAAATATGAAATATATTCTCTCCATATCATTTACAAATAAGTAACAACAAAATAAGTAACAAAAGTAATAAATCTGGTCTGTTAGTAAGAGCAAACTTAACTGTTTGTTGAAGTAATCCAAAAATAAATATCAGTGAAAACAGGCATACACAATCCGACACTAGGCACTCTCTTCATCCATAAATAATGGTTCCACTTCGAGTGCGACTATACTGAATTGTCTTTTGTTGTGCTTATGATACATAATGAATTGCAAAGTCTCCTGTTATTTTTGGTAAGGAAGTAATTAAACAGTATTTGCTTACTGTTGAAAACAAAATAAGCTGTACGTAATAAAAGCAACCATCCATTTAGACTATAGTTCTGGCACAGACTATGAATGCCGTGTTCTGTAGAGGAAAGCTTAAAAAATGTTTTATCTAATTCATGTACTGTGGTGTAAGCATTAACTATTTATTTAATCCTAACTGTGAAAGTTTAGTGTGTCACCTTCATTTAGTGTTTAACCTTTTCCGAATCCTACTTAACACTCATTTTCAGCACTTTTTGGCAAAAAGTTTAATAACATTTTACTTCTAACACCAGTTAGAGAACACACAGAAAAATTCTAACTGAAAACTTCAGATCCCCTTGGTTATATGGCTTAAATATATATGAAAATATCCTGGCCCTTAGCTATCAGGCTGTAGAGCTTGCAAGGGTCCTAAGCTGGAAATCTGTCAGGGGCACAGCAGAACAATGGTCACCTAGGAACAATGAGGACCCCCAAGCTATTGTCCCGTGCCAGCCCGGCCCCAGCGCTCTGCGCACTGTGGGCTGGACTCCAGGTGAAGCTACTTCGCGATACAGGTATTTTGTGCTGCAAAGCTACTTACTGACTGCTGATGGGAATCTTGCATAGGTGAGGACATGCAGGCAGTCACTTCCCCTCTACTCTGAGGGTCGCTCCAGCTCAAAGTCAAGGCCTGAATCTGAAAGCAGGATGATGGCTAGATACTGCCAGGCCCCCTGGCAAGGAAGGAAGGAAGGTTATAAAAACTCTTTTCTTAGCAGTAGATCAGTAGAACCTGATCAGAAAGGAAAATTCTCATTTCCTTCAAAATTCTAGGTAATTTGCTATTTATAAACACTGTCGTGTAGACTATGACTCAATAATTAATGCTGTATTCAACACAGAATTGTGCAGTTAGACATAGTAATTTATTTCTGTTGTAAAGCAGATCATTGGAAATACATACTACTTCATTCTTTATTCTTATTTTGGCAGTATTTGTCCTTTTTCTTGATGGTTCCAGCTTTCTGACAAAATTACTGACTTTGAGAATACATAGCCCTTTTCCAAAAAAAAAAAGGGGGGGGGGGGCTGTTGAGCAGGGATAAGAAAGATGTCTTACCCTTCAGAATTTTTGCTGGACAGTTGCAGAGTTTTAAACTTAAGTTGAGCACTGAACTTGACACAAAACACTCTGCATTCCAATAGAGATTAAAACTGTGCTGCAGAAAGTTTTGAGAAACACATTAGATGGGGGCAAGATAGAGGAGGCCAAGGATGGAGCTTCAAACAGAGGGATCTGCACAAAAGCAGGTTTAAAGGTATGTCATATAGAAACAAGGGGCCATCTGTGTACCTGGGTACCTTTGTACAAAGTACAATAGATGACCATATTTGTTGAGCTTTAGCTGAGACTGGATCACCACTACTATTACATTAAAAATCCTATTTTAAAAATAAAATAGAGGTGCTCTGGGAGGAAGTCTGGCATACAAGATTCTACTGGGAACACTTTAGACCAGTTAAAATAACTTGGCTAGTACGCAGTGGTTGTGAGAAGTTTGAGGCTAATGCATGTCATTATTTATAAAAAAAAAATAAGGGGGGGGTGGGAAGCTTTCTGGGAGGCCTAGATGAATAGAGAGGAAATTTTCTACATCCTAGGCAGAGCCCCAAGAATTATACCACCTTCCCAAGGCTTTCCAGCATCCCACCTCTGAGGCCCCTTCCAACTAAAGACTAGACAGGATTTCCTTCAGAGACAGCAGGTCAGCACTCCTTTTTAAGTTTTTCTGTAGCATAATGTGGGGAACTCTTTTCTTCTTAAGGCTTAGCAAATTAGTTTTAGAGCATATATAGCTATCACCGGTTGGGGAAAAAAAAAAGAGTGCAAGATAGTTATAATCGTTATTGTAGCTGCAGCTGAGCACCTCCAGAAGTCTTAATAGATGCTTTGGCAGAAAAGGGCATTGTGAATTGGGAGTCAGCCTGCTGTAATCATACAGTACACCTGGGACAGATCGAGGTTGTAACACTGTGTGTTATCTCACATTCAGCCACCAAGCTGGCAACAGCCATGGAGCTTTTAAGAAGGAATCAGTTCAGAATAACTTGGTTTGATAAATTATAAACACAGTATTTCCAGAATGTTTTTGTACCATATGCACTCTGCTGCTCATATTTTTTTTTAAATAAATGCTAGACTGCTGAGACTACTTAATATAGAAACATGCTTGCTGTTCAAGTCTGTGACTTTCTGAGGGAAATTTAAGGCTTAAGTGTACAGACAGCTCAAAGCAGAGGAGATGCCCAAACTGACATTTCAGAGTAAAGTTTATGACAGTCACTGAATTAGTGTATCAAATTTGTTTCATTATATCTATAAACAATCTAATGGCAATTCAAAAAATGAAATAGTTTTGAGACAAAAGCAGCTATTTATGGGAGGACAGAGAAGAAGAAGTTGTATCTTTGGTTGGAAATGCTCCTTGCTGAATTGTCAGGTTAGACTTGGATTCTTTGCGGTGTAATTAAATTACAAAGCATGATGTTTTGTAAAAATATATAATAGATTCCAAGTGGTTGCCCTGCAAACCACAAAAGGTGCAAGATAAGAGCCTGTGTACAGTAGCTTGGTGCTTGCTTTACGTTGTCTATCTAGTAACAACCTGGTTACACTTAATGAAAAGAAGCACATGTGGAGGATTTGAAGAGTTCTCTGACAACAGGGTGATGTCAAATAAAAAAAAAGGGGGGGGGGTCAAAAACCTTGGTATAGGGCTTTGTCTGAATTAAATACATAGCAGAGTTGTTTGGTTTTGGTGGGGGCAGGGGAGGAAGGTAGCAGAGTGAAAGAAGGTATTGGACTTACAGAAAAGGACAAAGTTTCCTGGAAAAAACTTCCACAAAGTTCAGCCTCTCTGAAACTTCATGTTGGCTGCTGCTAAAAGTTTAAGGGTAGAACTGGTAATTAACTGATTTAATATTTTAAAGTAGGTAGTACTGCATCTTTGGGTACAAATTAAGCATTAACTAATCACACGCATTATGCAAAACTCTAGTAATGTCCACCCTGGAATCCTAAAATAAGCAAACCTGTACTTAGTATATCACTGATAAGGCACACTATCAGACCCATTTAAGCCTCAGGCTTAGTCATCTCCTGAGCAACACCAACTACCTTCAACTGCAAAGCAGCAGCTGGAAAGAAATGATTACTAAAACTGAAAATCATGCCCGACTTATAATTCAAATGTGTATTATTATGAAACTCCTCTTACAATGAAAAAGAGAAGAAGGCATCATTCATACTTTACAAACAACTGGACACTTCCATTATTTATGGAAAATAACTGACTTATTGTGCAAACAAATAACTTCAACTTTAGACACCAAGGCAACAGGATAACCACATTATCCTGCTAAACCAAGACGAAACAACTCCAGTGAAATCTTGCACTAAGTAGCACTGCAACTGCTGTTCCAGCTATGACCAGGACTCCATTTGTTTCTAAAAATAGTCAGTGCCAGCCATGTCAGATGGAGGAAAGGGAACACTGCAGCAGACACAGAGTAAGTGCATTCTTAATCCTTGCTTGGACCTTGAGAAATGACATTGTATTTTCCACCTAATGAAACCCTGGAGATTATCAGAATAGACTCTGCTAGAATTAGATTAGACTTCTTGAACTACTTTTCAAGGAAGAAACTGATTGTTACACAGATGATCAATTATAAAACATCCCTCTTTAGAAATGAGGAGTCTTGGCTTTAATTTCTCTGCTGTTCCAAAATGCAAGCAATCCTGTTCTCTGTTTTCTGGTCTAACAAGACCTATCAGTTTGTTAGAATTTTGATTTTCTTGCTTGGCAAGAGACAGAAATGAAGCTCTCTTTGGAAAACATTTACTTCCCTATCTTGAGGGCTTCTCAAAGCAGGAGGTCTGCTTTTGTTTTCTCTTGATTACAAATACTTCATACATTTTCAGCTAACACTATATACTTGACTAGATTTCTATGATCTCCTCAACCTGATTTGGAAGCATCTGCTTTCAATATAATTTGAACTGGAGGACTATTAGCAAGATTGGATTCAGACTCCAATCAAGCCAGAACTGAGAAATGAATGTCATGTGCACACTGGCACTGGGATTCTGGGGCAGAGCTCAGAAAGAGGGGGAGGCTTGTGGCCAATATAAAAGTTCCTTTTCAGAGTACATCATAGAAAGGCATCTGCAAATATGCACATAATGTACTGTAAAGGTCATCAAGATCAAATTCTAGGGGTTTTTTGGTAAATAAACACTGGCAGTTTTATGTTTCGGGGGGGGGAGGAAGAAAAGAGTAACCACCTTGTTTATGGAGCAAAAGGCCTAAGTGCCCAAACCAGCCACATGGGCCAGCAACCATGAATCCCTACAGTCCGTTCATGCAAAAGGAACCGTATTGTCTCATAAAAGATAAAACTGCAATTTATTTCAAAAAAGGGCCACTAACTGCAGTTCTGCAGTTTAGTCTCACCACTGCAGTGAAGTACCATGTTCCCACAACACAGAATGTTTTACTAAAATGCATGCCAACTTAAATTGACATGGCTGGAGATGCAAAAAGCACAGATGACTATTCTGAATGACAATATAATGTAACAGTCCATCCAAAGGCCAGGGTAAGCTATCCCATCGTTAGTCTATCTGGAGTGGCTTATGAAATTACTTTAATCAGAAAGACAAGACTGATGCCTGGGAATCATAACTTCCTGAACTGTTCCAGGTAAATCTGGTAAAGGGCTTCCTTTTAATATGGAATGGATTAACACAATATGCTTCAGTACGGTCCTGAAGACACTCTTCGTTCTATTCGGCTTCATACTTCGAGTTAACAGAGCTAAACAGAAAGATATTTTAAGACACAGAACTGAAATTCTTACTTCAGGGAAGATGAGGAATTCTCCTGTTAATGCTATTTTAAGTGAAAATACAAGCTAGAAGACTCAAGTACTGGGTTCTGTTAGTTTAAAGACTAATCAGAGGGGAAGACAGTTGGGAATTCTCTACGAAACTACTATAAAGCTGTTGGAGTATAATTAGTGTCCAATATTCCATGGAGTCTTTCAAAAGGGCACCACCAGTTTGCCAAAACACACACTGTTCTATTGTGTGGCAATTCAGGAAAACTCAGTATCCAGTTATGCCACATAAAAAGGGTAACACAGCTTTTGCAATCTCCTGCCTGGACTTCTCGCATTACAGATCGACAGAACAATGAAGCGAGCGTAGAAGTCTACGTGATCAAAGTCTGTGCCCTCTATGAGTCTGAATATTGTCAGATCTCCTGCTTTCCATGTATAGCATGGAAAGTTATATGGCAATAGCAGCAAGACAGATTGCTATAAACATATATTGAATGGTAAGGCCAGCACATTACCATTCACCAGACTTATAAAGTGAAAGTACAGCATTGTTCTAAACATTTTGCTTTTTGTTTCTTAATCACAGAATGCTAATGCCCAAACTAGAAAGAGCATGATTAACAATAACTAATATACCGGAGGCATATTACGAATGTTGAATATAAGAATTAAATATGCACATATAACATTTAACTTAAAACACTAAATTCTTATATTTAACATATATTTATAAGTCTAAGTTCAGGACTAACAAGAAACTTGTGTACTAATCTATATAACAGTATTAGCCATTACACACGATTCAGTGAGCACAGCTGCTGGTTTTCAGAGCTACTCAGTGTTTGGATGCATCTGATTTTGCCTCCAGTTATACAGTTAAGGGGAGCTGCCACGTTTGTTTGCTAAATGCTATTTTTTGAAAATGTCTGTCAAAACATCATTGTTTGTCTCTGACCTTAATGCTATCTTCCAGTAACATTTACAATTTAGCCAAATTCTCAAAGTTATTGTTCTAAATATGCATTTGAAAACAACTAGGATTCTTTTTCTATTTATCAGGCAGCAAACATGAAAAACAGCATAGCAATGTGTTAAACCCCTTCTGTCCCAACTTTCAGCACACTGTGTATGGCTACAAAATGTAAATTAACCTGCAGGTATTTTCTATAAACCTGTTATTTGTATCAAGAAATATTACTATAAAAAGCACATAAATTTTCTCTTTAGAAAGTGGTTAAGCTGTATAATCAGGTTAGAATCATACAAAAACTCTAATTTAAGAAAAATTCTGTTTCATTTCTGATCATATTAACAAAGCAACCCTGAGAAACTCTTGCTATAATAGAAAAAGGATACAAAAATGTCTAGAAACAAAACTCCAAAGCTCCCAATGAGCCATGGAAGATGGTGTAAAAAGTAGAGGGCCCAGAAAGATTCAGTAGCAGGCATCTTTAAAACAAGGCTGAGTGCATAAAGCATAGTTTCCCATCACAGCTAACGCAAAGAGCACGTAAGAGGTGCCTTCTGTTGTTCTTCTTTGGAACTAAATATAAAACAATTTTTATAGAAGAAATGTTACAAGATGTATCAGAGTAGCCAGTTATAGATAATTTGGGAGTTTTGTACTATAATACATCCAAAGATGCTCACTCATCTTCTCCATCTCCCTGTGGGCTCTGAATCCTCTGGGCTTAATACTTTCAGCATGTATCATCTAAAACTGCAGAAGTTGTTACAGCTCTTGCAAGCAGCTCAGGTGAACATATTTTTTATATAGCTGCAAAGCAGCAAGGATAATCTGCTTCCAAATAATAATATTTACTTCTTAAGAAATCTGTTGCCGTATCAGCCTGTTCAGTTGAGCCCTTTGAAAACTGTGGTATTCCAGCTTGGATGGAAAAGGTAAGGGAGGAATATGAATTGGCTTGGAAATGAACTATGCTTAGCCTTTCCATAATCAACCAGAATGCCTGTCTACATCCGACAATGTAAAACCTTCAGGGTATTTTTTAAACGTACTGACAGTGAAGAGGCTACAAAAAAATCAGTAATGGCACCTTTGTGGAAGAGGGGGTAATGTTTTAAATTAATTTTCGTCTAATTTTATCTTTTCATCCTGTACATGGTTCCTTAAGGTAGAACAGTTGGGAGAAAAAAAGGGAGATATCACTTGTTTATGAAAACAATCATGCAAAGCATGTTTCTGCTCACGTCTGATAAATCCAACTGTAAATACTTCATTTCCTCCTCCCTGGTCAAGGTCATCAAAGACACTCATTTTCTTAAAATTTTTACCAAGCTCTTTTGAGTGGGCAAAAACTATTTTCTTTGCCATTTTAGATGGTCAAAAAGGCAAGGCAGGCTTTACAACTGTGAGTGCTTGCTGCTAAGGAGAATCCAACATCTCAAGCAACAGAGTATTTTGTATAATATACAGATGTACTTAGGCGAAAGCTTACTTACAGTTTTATACAGCTGAGGAAATCTACTTCCCAAGCAAAACACACATGAAATATAGCCATAAATGAAGCCTGAGATTTCTGCCATATCAAGAGTTTTCTGAAAAATAAAAGTAAATATATTTTCACAGGAATATTTTTGGGCATTTCAAAGGTTTAAATTGAGAGTCCACTGGCTGCTTTTCTGGACAGAACTCCTTTCAAAGCAGTTCAGTGCTCATCAAATGACCAAAGAGGGCTACAAAGGGTTAATCTTTACCTTGCAATGATGCATATAGACACATCATAGCCATGACTGAGATCAAAATTGGTCCTACCTTTAGGATATGATACTAAAACCAATTCAGTCCTTCCAGTAACAAAAAAGAGAGGGGAAAAAAAAGGACACAGTAATTCAAGCCCAAACTACAAACTGCAGCTAGGGCCACTAAAAACCTGAATCATCTTGTCTGGAGAAAGCAAAATGCCCATTTTTCACAATTCAAGAGAGTTGTAAGTTTTCTCACTCTTGCTGTGTTTTGAAAATAAGCTGCTTCCCTGCTGGGCAATGCTGTTGGATTACAATTATTTTACTGGCATTAGTATGAAGGCCAGAAAATTGCTAGAATAGCTTGTGAACTTTCCTCTTGAAATGACAGCAGCAGCAGCGGGTACAATTGTAATTTTCCACTATCATTGATTTCACTTGTGACTGTTTAGTATCTAAACGGATGTCTAACACAAGCAGAAAATATCTAACGCAAGCAGAAAGATGACATTTTTTATATATATATAGACAGATACAGATAGATATATAGATAGAAAAAGATAAAAAAGTATTTCACAGAGCAGCATATCCTAATAACCCAAGGGACAAAGTAAGCCCAAAACACAGGAAGTTGCCTAAAAGAAGCTAGTTACAACTTTGTTATTTTGGGATGTAAATACACACTGAAAACGTCCATGTACTCCCACATTCATAATTTCTAAGGCATTGTTTAAAAGTCATATGAATTTCTTTAAAGCTCTTAGTGCACAATCCTTTCAAGATACTTTTGAGTTTTTTAAAGGAATGGAAGCAAGTAAGAACTTACATTACTTGTTTCTAATTCTATACTCTGGTCTTGGTTTCTTAGTAACAGCTGACAGGGTAAAATAACATACAGTGTTATATACACCAAGATCCAGGTTATACAGAAATTCTTCAGGCTTGTGCTGCCTAAAATGACATACAAACAAATCAGCTGAAAAATAACATCCGTTGTTGATTTAGTTTACTTTTTGCCTGTAATATAAATATGTAAGTAAGAAGGCACAATTTCATGTATCTTTTTCTTGGCAACGATGTAAGTTTAAGGAGCCCTCCTCTTCCTCATTTGCAATGCCCACCCAAACACTATCACAGTTGTACTGCGTCTTACAGCAACAACTGAGGGTAACTGTGCAGGAACAGGAGGGGAACTTCTTAAACTGGCTTTGCTACTGAAAGAGACAATTTTCACATTCAATCCATATCTTATATTAGCTCCTAATAATTTATTATTAAATAATAGACAATAAACTGCTAATTAGAATAGAATACAATGGTTTCTTTCAACACATCTTGATAAAACTCTACAAAAGCAAGGATGTTTGAAATTTAGATTATACATTTATCCCAATGATATTTTTGTTCACTCAAGTGTTCTACTGGACCAGTATCTAAGTCCATGGTTAGCTAGATATTGAGTCTTATCTTTAGAGTCTGAGAGACTCATATATTCAAAGAGAGAGAGATTCCATCCAGCCAGTCTTCACAGACACCTGCAAGACAACTTAAAAGTGACAGACCATGAGCTAAGTTATCTCCTGTGTTTATAAACTACCGGTAAGTACCTACAGTCACTGTTACCGGTGGAGCAAATGGCTGCATAGCATTAGTAAGCCTGCCCGAAAGAACTGCAGTCTAAGTAACAGGAATTAGCATTGCTGTTTCACAGGCTGCATTTTGAGATGTAAAACTGACCAACTTGCCCACGGTAACTGCTCCAGAACTGGGCATTCAAAAGCCCACTTTTACTGTATTAATCACAACATCATCTTCCTTCCCAGCTATGCAAAGGGTTGAGCTGAAACAGGCTCCGGCAGTTGCAATGCACAAAAGCCTGTGTTTGTTTTCAAGAGTAGGGAGCAGGAAGGAACTAACCTATCTCCAGTTTTATTATCAGTTCCATATTGAATTAATCTGCTTTATTCCTATTTAGTCTGCTGGACATGCATCTGTTTTACTTCAGCTTTTTGTTACCTCTGCTGCACCATGGATTTTCTTTGATTTTTTTTTTTTTTTTAGATTGATGAATTAATGTTTTTGATTTGATACAAAGTGAACAGAGCTTTCTGTCTTCCATTTCACTCAAGACAGTAGTCCGTTTGGTAGACCAAATACTACAACTACTGCCAGGATTTTATGAAGCAAATCAAGTAATTATATTCCCCTTGAATACGTTTTTTAATTATATGTACTGAAACAGAACACATGAAGATATGACATTTTATGCCATAAGCAAATAAAGTCCGGTTTCAATCAACATTGAGGAAACTAACTGAACCACACAGAGAAATAATGCTTGCTGTCAACTTATACGTATATTTAGATAGTGAAAGCAGATAGTAAAACCATGAAATAAGTTAAGATATGCAACCAGATTCCACAAAACTACTGCACTTTTTATATCTATTTAAACTGGAAGTACTACATGGAAAATATTCACCGATATTATGTGGGGGTTTTTTTGTTTGTTTTGTTTTGTTTTGGTCAGATAGTTGCCTCGCATGTGTGGCAAATTTTTGTAAGAGCCTAAGAAAATCAGAAGTTATCAGCCTAACAACTTCAAATGGAATTTATGTACTTTTTTTTAATCTCGCTGAAAAACTTTATTTAAAAGCTCTAGAAAATACTAAGATGAAAAGTGTTCTACATTATGGAGAACATTTTAATTGTTTGAAAACCTTACATTTTGTCATCTTCTGATTCTTGAGGTTGTAGTAGACAAACTGTGAAATCTGAATTATATCCATACCAACATAAAAGATGGCAGTGACAATCTGAAAGACAAGTGAAGATACATTTGCTTGTTCAGTATACAAAAAGTCTGAAGTCATTACTGAACTTAACCGCATGGAAATTTTGCTTCAAAATCAAAATGTGAATGACAAATACCAAACTATTGCCCTCCCCCCTCCCCTCCNGTCCAAAACAAGTTAGACTGCTGCAGGTTAATGCAGTGTAAAGCTTGTCAACAGTAACTTGTGGACACACCTGCGGAGTTTTGTAATTTTCAAAGACACATGGCACAAATTCTTGCCTGGGCAGACTGAAAAATCTGTTCTTGTCCAGAAGCTTCGGTCTGCTCCACTTAGGTTCCTAACACTTAAAAAGCTACTAATCTTACTCAATATCTCTTGCCTCAATAAGACAAAACTGACATTTTTTTCCCCATTTCACAGTGGGGGAGATGGAATGGTTAAAACTACAAATTAAATTTTAAACTAGGTGATAACTCTATCCAGTCTTGGTCCCCTCTCTAATTTGTGAAATCTTGTGCAGGTGGCTGATGAATCTATCCTTCTCTTTAATTAAAAGTCAAAAATAAAAAAGCAGATAAAGTTTCAGACAATTAATGTATCACTGACAACTTGTTTCTTTCAGAGAAACCCTCCTTTTACAGAAGAAAAATATACTTTTCTAATTAGTCAGAGATAGAGCTTTGAATTAATATTTCCTTGTTAATATGCAATTCACCTAAAAAGAGCAAGAAAGAACGTTTAAGAAGTAGTTACCCAAAACAACTTATTCTATTAGAAGATAAACAACACAGCTTACTTCCAGCCTTATTTATTCAGCAAGCTTACTCTGAAGCTGAAACTTCACTGAAAATTTCCCACTTAATTCGTTATTGAATAAGGCTCAGTGAGTCTCTTCAGATGCTAATTACAATGGGAAACAGTTCCTACAACACATAACAGCAGCAAAGTAAACATTTGGGAACATATGACTTGTTTTACGGATTGTAGATCAGTGAATAGAATACAAAAAACAAATTAGTATCTAGTACCTATTTCATTGTGCAATAGTTAACACATTAAGTTACAGTTTAAAAACAACAGTTTGAACATGAAAATCAGTTTAAAAAAGACAGTTTAAAAAAGACAGTTTGAGAAGGATAAATCAAGAAGAAGAAATACTGACAGACTACCTGAATTGACAGTTGATTTGTTAAATAGCAGCCTATAAAACTTGCTAGATCTCCAGCTAGCCAACACAGCAGAAAGCCCAGAGAGAGCGCTTGATCCACTTCTCTATTCCGGCAGGCGACATAAATTTGACTGGCACAAATTCAAGAAGTAACTTTCAAATAGCGTAAACAAAAAAGGTTTAGTAAGTACATTTTCTGAAATCTAAATAAAGACCAAAAATCTAACCACAGGAGAACTATTGTAGCAATACTCAGACCTTGAAGGAGACCTCAATATCACTCCAGCTCCTCATGTCTTACTCCAACTTAACAAAAGGCTCAAAGCACAACCTCATCGCTGCTTGCATGTGTTCTTTTTTGTGGCCTGTACTGAAATACCATTTTCTGGAGATCAGAACCATGCCATAAGCATTTTATACTTATGTGCTGTAATTACCAGCCTTCAGAATACTGTAATAAGGAAAACACTGTTATTTAGCATAGAAGGGCTAGGAACAAACAGAGCACCTAAAAAGAGTCGACGACTACACTTATGCCTCTAAATCGGAAAAATGTTATTCAGTTTCAGTGTGGTCTATGAAGTAAATCCAAATGCAAGTCTGTTAGACACATCTTGACAAATTCCATACTAACATGATGGTTTTAATGTAAAGTTCCCTTTCAACTAATATTTCAGAAGATCAACAGCTTAGTAAGAGTGGTTTTATTCTGCTTGTTTTCCTTAGCGCTATACTCCCCCTATGTGGACAAACTTTGGAGTCAATCCCATTTTGTTTCAGGCATTTTCACCAGATGACAGCATTTTCACTTTTCTTGTGCCATCTCCTACCTACATATTTGAAATCTGAACCCAGGACCAATGCACCAAAGAGAAACTGATTGAGCACTATCAAAGCCCTCAGTCCTAATTTCACTGGCAGCGGCCAGCACAACACTGGTGACATAGCGTGTGGTTCAAATAAACACTGAGCCAGTCTCTGCTGCAACTGTGCCTGTGTGCGCACACATATCTAAGGGTGGGGGAGATAAGAAAGAAGAGGTGATTTATTCTCATTTGCTCTAAGTGGCAGAGATTAGTGTCAAGTCAGTACAACAGAATAGTACATCAAGCTCATTTGTCAACCACCAAATATTGTTCTAAACATGAACAACATGCTTCTCTGGCATATTATATCTGTATTATGCAGATAGAGAAACATATCCAAGATAAACTAAAAAAAGGCAGCTTTTGAAAAAGGCTTCAGGCAAGATTACTCATGTTTGAATCTGCAGACTGCTTAAGACTTTAAACTTACGGTAGTGCAGCAAACAGAAAACAGACAATGGAAATCAGTCCTATGACAACGCTCCAATACTCCCACGCATTCTCGACACATTCTTCTAGGAGATGCCAAACCCATGGTGTTCCATTTATGCACAATCTCCCACTCTCTATTGGAGAGATATTGAAAGCATGTGTATACAGCTGAGGAGCCATCATTCTGGGACTGAGATTCAATTTCAGAAGTTTATTTCTGCCTTCATTTTTACCCCGTGCAAATTCACAAATCGGTTTACCAATGCTGAACATCCTCCGTCAAAAGACTCTGCATCCAGACAGATGCTCGATAGCACAGTTATTTTCAACCTCATAAACGAACCTGCCAATTCAAAGACATAAGGATAGCCAGTGTGAGTAAGACATTAACCATAAGATGCATATATTTATTGCTTACTAAAGAGAAGTTAGACTTCCTGAAAGAAAAACAGTACTTTGCAGTCCATCTCATTCATTAACTCTTGACAAAGATGTAACACTCCAGATTTATATCACTATATTATTTTTGTTTGAGGTTGTGTTCAACAGAGACTGCCAGTTACACTGAGATGCTAGAAATCTGCTACAGGATGAAATAAACCAAGCAATTTATTTGCACTGAAGACCAAAACTGATTTTCATGTTCAATATTTTTTCAGTGAAATAACAGTACTTTCTTTAATAGTACTCGCCCAGATTCTGAATGTTCTACTCAAGTTTATAAAACATAAATATAATATTGACTTCTGTGTAACTAATTTTAGGGGAATATTATGGAAAGGTCACTAGTGACTCAGATTCCAGAAAAGGTCAAAAGTCTATTTGAATCTACATTGCTCATCAGACTAACTAGTGATTCAATATAGTGTCAGTTGCCAGTATTTAATACTTACAGGAAAGAGGGAAAGAGTAAGAAACTTGCAGAGGGCAAATGTAGGCTATTTCAACCCCCGAAAGAAAAAGTCCAAAATGAGACATAATAGTACAATATGGCTTAAATTCTGAAACATGTTTTTTATGTTTTTATTTATAACCTTTAAAAACATTTTTGTAGCCAATTATAATTATTCTGGATATTTAGCATTCCTGCTGAAATATATCCATGCTATATGAAAATTTAATATTTACTTAGAAGGTTAACCGCTATAAAACAAAAGAAAATTTTTATCAAAAATACGTAATTATCTACGACTATTCCTTTAGACTTCCCACTGACAATAAAAATTAATTTGGCTGCTGCTTTCCCATTCGCTCTTATGATACTGTATGTCCTCTGAAGATTGATAATGCCTCATGCAGAGGAGTCTGAAAACAACTAGCTACTAAGGAAAAAGCCAGAGCAAATGTACTCTTAAAAAAAAGTACTATTGAGTAGGTCCCCGTTTAGCATTTAAAGCCAGATGTAGAAGCAGCGACAAAAAAAAAGATGGTAATTTCATTTAGGAACATCTTAGATGCACAGCAAATTCAGAAAACAGGAAGAAGCAATATTGAGGTATAAGAGCATACAGTTAGACGTGAATAAAGTTATGTAATATCTCAGAGAACAGTCCCTAAAGGCCTGATGTTTAGGGCAGGGATTTCTGATGTTCTTCACTCCGCACACACGGGGACAGGGCTCAGAAGGGCTGGCAATCTACTCTTTCTGCAATGTAGTAGGTTGGAGCTACTCTCATTCTGCAAACTACTTTCAAATCTTTATTAAAGTTTCACAAAGTTTGTTTTCATAGAGCACCATTCACAGTAAAGTTAGGACTCACTTTGCTAGTCATCTAGAAACCCTTCACCCCCCCCCCCCCCCCCCCCCCCCCCCCCCCCCATGAGACCTCAGCTATCTGCAGCATTAAATGCTGGAACGAGCTTCCTGCAGAAGCTGGCTGCCTCTCAAAAAAACTGTTATCATTGGACCTAAACAATATAAATGATAAAAAAACATGTATTCATACAATGAGAACTCATCTTCGCCTGACTATTAGATATATTCAGCTTATACAGGTGAAGTTATTAAATTTTGTAGCCATCTTTGCAGATAATTTTAGAAGGGCAGGGAAAGAGCTGTGAGCAACGTTTCAAGTTAACCTTCTCATTTTGGTACTCTGCACTTGGATGCGGTTGTATGACCCACTAAAAAGGGAGATATATCAAAGCACATATACTATTAGGCAGGTTTTAGGCAAGACCTTTCAACCAGGCAAAAAATACTGCAACAAAAATCTAAAGCCTTATAAAATGTATAACATGGCACCTAAACCAGTACATTCTTCATCCCAAAACGTCCATCTCAAGATGCGCAAAACACATTAGATGTAAAAAAAAATTAGCGTGAACGTTGTATTTAAAACCATAACTGAACCCCATAACTGCAGCTGGACTCGTGCATGCAGAAGTTCTCCGGTAAGATCAAGCACTATGCAGTAGCAAATCCAAAGAAGACAGTTCGGACTCAACCACCTGACCTTCTGCTATACTCTGCTCCAAAACCCTGCAGCTATTACAGCAAAACAAACAGTTTAAAAAGTGGTGTGGATCAGACAGGCCACTTTCACTTCCCAGATAACTGAAGACATGAGCTTTGGCATCCTGCCACTTAACACATTTAAAGCATGTGGATATTCTTGTGTTGTTATTACTTAACATTTATGGAGTAGAGTAACTTCTGTGTTGATAGTTCTTGCAACTGTTTTGTTAATGTTACAGTAAGTGCTATTTTTCTTAAAGTCCCAGCTACCAGAGCAACAAAATACTCTGTTCCAGTAAAAGCCCTACCATCAAAAACAGCAATTCTGTCGATGACTTCAATGTCTGGATGCTGCCAGCTAAACCTACTGCAATAAAACCTGAACTCCTCCTGCCATTGCTGGGAACACAAAATGCTACAGGGTCGGTGCTGTTTCGATCTTCAGTTATTTTCAAATCTGAACTGGGTCTGCTGTATTAGAATACACCCTTCACTGAATAAACTACATCTTATCACGCTGAAATAACCCATCACTCTTTTTTCAGCTCAAAAGATGTTTATCTCAAATGACTATGGATGGTTCTCCTTCCCCATTATATACACTTACTTGTACGGAGTTTTGAATTTTTCTCAACATTTAAATTAAAAAAAAAATTTTTTTTTGAATTAAATGCTTTGCATCTGACAACAGGATAAGGAAACAGACAAGACATTTCTTTTCTTCCTACAGTATTTAAGTTGCCAATGATGAGAAAGGAAAAGGTGGCTTATGTTCCCATAATAATTTCTTGCCTGTAACCTCATATTTCTGTTGGAGGCTCAAAATTTTTTCTTAAATAACTTTAGATTACCGTCCAAATATCAGTTACTACCACTCAGAAAAGTTATACCAAATGCATTATTTTCACAAAATAGTTAACTTGGAAAGTAGACATCATGCCTTTCCAAAAAGTTTTCGTGTTCGTCTAACTAGAAATAAAACTGCTGTGGCATAAGACATTTAGAAAGAAGAAAGCAGTAGCTTGAGACTCCAGTTTGGACACTCTTCTTCTTATTTTAATCCACTCTGCTGGAGTAATAATGTCCAAACAGAAATAGTTAATGGTTTAAAAACTGAAATCCACTGCATTCAGAATAACCCTGCTGTGCAGATGAGGAAGAAAAGGTCTTGTCGGGAACTTTGGAGACTTGCCTTAGAGTCCTTGGATCTCCAGCAGCCAAACCGCCACCAGCATCCGCTTCTGACCGCTTCAGGTTCCTGGATGGCAAATAACAGCAGATCTAGCAACGCGTAAAGACGCCAGATATATGTCTGGGGCTTTTGCAAGTTCTTTAAATAGCAGCTAGTAACAGCCTGACATCCAAAAGGATGTTCGGTAGTCATAGTTTAATTATTCCTGATAAAAACAAGCGGAACTAAGCTAAAGGAGTAACTGATAGCAAATATTTCCCAAATATTTCCCAATATTAACCCTTTCATCATATTCCTGTCTGTAGCTATTGTCTAAATATTATCACACATTCCCAGTCGTTAATAATGCTTACCTTAAAAAAAAAAAAAAGGCAAAAAAAGGGAGAGCCTTTCTGGAAACACAGCCCGGTTTGCAGCCGGGCTAAGCGCTCGGGGGAAGCGGCAGCCCTTCGCAGAGGCAGGCCCAGGTGGCGGCTCCGGGCCTTGGGCCGCCCCGGCGGGCTCGCCTGGCCTGTCCCGCCTTCCCTCGCGCTCCGGGCAGGCTGTGAAACACCGAAAACATAATAAAAATACACAGAAAAGGAAAGCGGGAGCGGAGGGCGCGAAGGCTGCGCGAGGCCGGCTCCTCGCGGGGCAGGTGCGACATGGCCACCGCGTCGCTGCCTCAGGCCTCGGCGCTCGGCCGGGCGCGGGGGAAGCGCGGGCCCGGTGCCGCCTGCGGCGCCCTCTCGGCCTGCGGAGGGCGCTCGTGGGCCGCCGCCGTCCGCGCTGAGGGGGAGCGCGGCGGGGGCCGCTCCCTCCCGCCTTCCCGCCGCAGCCGCGGCGCCGCGGCGCCCCCTGCGGGCAGCCTTAGCCGCCCGGGGAGGCCGCGGGAGCCCGGCGGGGCTGAGGGAGGGGAGGCCTCGAGCCCCCGCCAGCCCCCGGGCTCCTCAATTCCGCCCCCGGTTCCCTCAGTTCGGCCCCCGGAACAGCTCGGCGCAGCCTTCGGGCGGCAATTTGAGGGGTTTCGTGCTGCCCCGGAGCCGGCGACCGCCTTCTCCCCGGATGGGGCCTGGTGAGCCACGGGGAGCCACAGCCCGGGCCGTCACCACCACAGATTCAGTCGCTCTCGGCAATTTTGGGTGACAGGACGCAAACCTGAGGGAAAGGCATCGTGCGGTGTCCTTAGGACGTGCCCGAGGGCGGTTGTGTCAGTAGTGCCCAGTTTTTACACAACGCCGCAATTTCCAGGCCCGTTTCTGCACGGTTCGTGCACAGAGCAGGCCGGGAGGGAAGCACAGGATCGAGGTTTTCGGCAAAGCGGGTCGTATCCATCCGGGGCTCCCTGTGCACTAACGAGCCCTCTGGGTCCGTGTCCTGGGAGTTAGGACGTTAGCGTGTAATCCCTGAAGATTAACACCGAGGTCCGTCCTGGAATAACGAGGGACACACGTTCGTTTGCTGCAGGGCCGGCTCCGATACGCCCTTCGCGTATCTGGGCTCTGTGCAGTACACTCCGTAAATAAAAAGGCAGCTTTGGCTTTTGCAGGAGTTAATGCAGGTGCTTTTTACAGGTAGTGAATCTATTAAAAAAAAACAGGAATAAAAACATACATTTCCAGGGGTTGCCGTGCCTTCTGGATGCAGGGATGATGCTCCTGGAGTCTCCAAAACCTGCCCTTTGCATCGCTGCGTTGCACCTGCTGATCGCTGGCTATTCCGACACGCTGCCTCCAATTTAATGGGTAATGACAGCTAGTGATCCAAGAAGTCTAATGAACAATCCTGGGATCTTTCTAGGATATGTACTTTTACACATGAATATTTTAAAATATTTTGATAGGAAAGAGTGTTGTATAATTTACTGAATTTTTAATACAATTTTACTTGTTAGTCTCATGTAGAATCATCATTTCTGTAGTTGCTGCAGCCTAGCTAATTAACATAGGGTTGGAAATGATTAGAGAAAGGCTTCGGGTGTCTGCATTGTTCTAGTTTAATTGCTGCTCAAGCAGCGACCCAGTGTTGTTTTTGGCAGTAGAGCAGAATTTGCCTGGCGCTGTGAAATTCCCTGTTTATGACCATAAGACTTATTTGTTGTTGACTGGCAAAAGCGTGCAGATTTGGATACTCTTTTAGTAGGGCACAGACCGAGCAGCCTCACCTGGGACCTCCACACACCCCCTCTGCCCAGGAGCCCCCATTTCAGGGCCCTGAAGGCACTAATCAGCTTTAATGGCCCTGAGCAGCCTCACCTGGGACCCCCACCCACATCCTCTGCCCAGGAGCCCC
>PTFA01000026.1:5002970-5017359 GCA_003342895.1 Casuarius casuarius
CCCCATTTCAGGGCCCTGAGGGCACTAATCAGCTTTAATGGCCCTGAGCAGCCTCACCTGGGACCTCCACCCACATCCTCTGCCCAGGAGCCCTATTTGAGCTTAGGTTGGGGCCTTCAGTCCCAGAGGGACCCTTATGTGTATGTTGTAGCTTGTTTCCTGGCCAGACTTTGGCCCTGTCTCTCAGGTGGGCTTTGGACCCATGCAGTAGCCTTGTCTCTATTCCTGTTGCTGGCCCTGTCTTCTTTTGCTCTTGCCTGGATGTATCCTGGACCTGGTTCCTTGCTTGTTTTCTCTAGGACTGTCGATGGACCCTGTTGCCCATGCCTGGCTCTACCTGCTGTGTTCGGACCCTGCGGGACTGTGTCTGCCGGAGAGGAACCTGCCTGCGCCAGGGTCGCTCCGCGTGCACAGCTCGTCTTTCCCTAGAGAGCTGCTGGCCCTCGCTGCACCCTGATACCAAGTAAGGAACTTAAAGTATTGTTTTAGTTCAGATACTTATGTGTCGTTAAATACATCAAGGTAAGTATACTGATATTCAGACACAATTTGTTGAAATGGAACAACTTAATACATTTAGAAGTATATAGTATTAATAATAAGAAAAAAGGAGTAAACTAGCAGCTTAAATGTGGAACGATACCTTTAAAATGCTTTAGAGGTTGGAAAGCATTTTCAGAAATGGAGGTTGGAAATAGTAGGTGTATCTAGGCTGGTTGCTTATGTTCCTTGTGTGTATGCATATCCTATGTCGTGAACTGCATCTTTTGACATTCACTTTTTTTTTTTTTAAAAGTGAATGAAGAGAGGATAATGTGGCAAAAGCCAGCCAATTATTTCATAAATGTAAACTACATTAAAATGATGTATAACATTATATATTTATGGGTACAATTTTGTTCTACTGTCACATAACAGAATGAATAATACATTAGTCCAGGAACTTGTCATTAAGTGAATTTCTTTGTCGTCTTCTTATTTAAAAAAAAGAAGTCTTTGGTCTGTGTATATGCATGGCTTTAACCCTTTTCTGGGCATGTAATGTAGTGTGGGTGAGGTTACTATGAGACCATAAATTTGAAGTAAACTTTAAGTTTTAAGGTGAAATAATGCTAATGAAATTCATTAGACAGAAATGAAAATATTCAGGAAGGTTTTACATTTTTTTTTTTTCTGTTAATGAGGTGTGGTAAAAAGGAACTGATACTGGATACTATTTAGACAAGAAAATGTTGTTCCTACTTACCCTATCTGTTGTCAGAACATTATTATGATAACCTTAGGAAAGAGTTCCTTCTCAAGAATTAATGAGAACATGGAATTGGAGAAGATGTAGTTAAACATCAAAAAATTTCCAGGTAAGGCGCAAAATTGTGCTTTATCAGATCCGACTCTAAAATACCAAGCCCTTTTCTCTTGTAGATTACTATGTATTACAATACCAATACCACGCTCATGTCTTACTTGTTGCAATGAGGTTGTGTCCAGCTATGACAGCAATGACTTTTCTTCTGTTCTTCCTGCTTATTTTATCCTAAAGCCTGATCTTGAAAGGTGATGAATGAAAATATTTGAAAGCAATGTGTGAAGAAGAGGTGAACTAGTGTCTACAGAAGTTTCTGGACAGGCTCAGATCAACTTCACTGGCTCACGCGCCCTTGCAGCAAAGGCGGTCGGTCGGTGGTGTTCCTGGGCTGCATCAGGAAAAGCATTGCCAGCAGGTCGAGGGAGGTGATCGTGATCCTGCCCCTTTGCTCAGCCCTGGCGAGGCCACACCTGCAGCGCTAGGTCCAGGTATGGGATCCCCAGTACAAGAGACACATGGACCTACTGGAGCAAGTGCAGCCCAAAGATGCTTAAGGGCCTGGAGCATCTTTCATATAAGGAGAGACTGAAAGAGCTGGGACTGTTTAGCCTGGAGAAAAGACTGCTCTGGGGGACCTTCTCTGTGTATAAATCCTTGATGAGAGGAACAGAGCAGTTAGACTCTTCTCAGTGGTGCCCAGTGGTAGGAGGAAAGGCAGTGGGTACAAACTGAGATACAGGAAATTGTATTTAAACATAAGGGGAAAAAACCTTTTTTATTTGAGGCTGGTCAAACACTGGAACAGGCTGTCCAGAGAGACTGTGGACTCTCTATCCTTGGAGTTTAAGCTTAAGAATCTGTGGCTTGAGCTCTAGGACCTGCTAATAACATCTCCTGAAGTCCATGGTATCTGACCTCTAGTTTGTGTGTGCTTTAGTCTTTTTCCATGGCTTTTCTTTCTTCTTCTTCTTCCAAGAAGTTAGGGTAACATCTATTTACTGTCTGATAGGGAAAGATTAAAGGAGTAATTTAATTTGAGGTTTAGGAGAAAAAAAAACCTACCTTTATGATTAAATTCCGTTGGATATGGGAATTTCAGGCCCCAGCCTGAATTCCTGTCTTGCCCCATGAGCCCAGCTGAGTTAAAAAAGAAAACCTTAATATAGTTACATGGTGATGCAACTTACAGTAATGAGCTCCCAGGTATTCTGCAGAGTTCTCCATTTAGATGTGTGTGAGGAGTTTGCACCTTTCTAAAGTAAGATTAAACTTATCTGAAATGCTATTTATCTCAGAATGTGTTAATCTGAATTTTTTTTTCTATTTTCTCTTTTTCTCCCTAATGTAATTGACAACAAAATTGAATCACTTTACTACTGAGCTGGGCATTGAAAGGTGAACACTGAATTTTCTATTACTTGATTTTTATACAATGTATACACTGCAGCATTTGATAAATTCAGACCTTCTGGGGAAAAACCGAGAATAACATTTTGAACACAAAGGCTCAGTCGTTGACTCACTGCAGAGACCATTGGTTTAATTTTTGTGGTTTATGAGAGGAAAAATGGATTCTCTGCAATATATTTTGAAAATTCAGGGAGCTGGTTTCATGCTGGAGCCCTTGCTGTTAGATGTGTGTCACTCCTGTGGAGTCGGAGGTGCTCAGGCTGGTGAGAACGCTCAAGAAAACAGACAAAAGGTAAAGCAGTACCAAAGTACACCTGAAGAGCCTGGGGTTGTGAAAATTTTGGCTAGGTCCTGGCCTGAAGCCTTGACTCTTACTGTGGCCTGTATACATAAGCAAGAGGAGAATGTGTATACGAGAAAGGCAGGAGCACATGTTAACAATATGTACTGCTTTTTCTTTCAAGAAAGCTAGCATAAAGGCTGTATTAATTTTAAATGTGGATACATACTACGGATTACTTGATATCTTTAGTAGCTTCAGAGGGTAGCTGTTTAAAATTGATAATCGCTCTGTTAGCCTATAGACTTAGAAAGAGAAACAGCTAGATGTGTGTGAAAACAGCCTTGGCTCTGGATGTGCTGTTTCTCTGCAGCAGGCATGCTCCGATTGCTGAGCTCTTAACTCAGGGCAGCTGAGAACAGCATGTTCTCATGGTTACTTATCAATACTGCTTTTCCTCTCTGCTTCTAGGACCTTTCTAAAGGCTTCTGGCTCTTAATGATAAACTAAGAGCCTGAGCACCTATTAAAACAGTGCCTTGAGGTCAAGCAATTTTTCTTCTGTGTGGGAGTAGCTGCCTTTACCCTTCTAGAGTAACTTCTCTTGTCTTGTGTTCTGAAGGACAAAAACCATGGGTTACTTGGGCTTTCATTGACAGTTTGATGCATTTGTCCTAGCTACCCTTAGGCAGATTTTTTGCTTAAGCCAAGTGCAATCTTCAAACCATTCAGGTATTACAGAAGTAGGAAGAATATACAGAAATCTAAGAAGTGAAGAATACAACTGAACTGTTAAGGTACTCCTCACTCTACAGAGCTTGTAACTCCAGTGGCACAAATCCAGCCCTCAATACAATATGATTGATACAGTATATAAAAACTCGGCAGTGGAGTTACACAGCTCAGTTAGCACAGTTCATAAACTATGCAGCTCAATTAAGAAAGCCCTCTATGTGGGAAACAATGTGCATAAAAGTAGATGCCTGAAGTAATAAAATATGCAGTTCAATCAGTAGATGATGCGGGTGGATAATGAAAATATGCTACCTGAGATGCAAAATGTGAATGTGAGAGTGTACATGCATGTGTATATGTAAAAATAGCCTGGGCGTGTTTGCAGCTAGTCCATCACAAGAAGGCAGGCTGCTGAGCAGGTGAAGCACTGCGTCAGATGTTGCTCATTGCCTGCGAGTATTTTGGAACTTTCTCCAGAACAACAGCAGCTATAAAGAAATGCGTGTGCAAACTTTTTCCATTTCTGATATACTTTAGCAGCGAGATGGCACCTCAATGCACAGCAGATGTTGTCTTTTGTGATGGAGATGAGTCGTTTGGAGCAGTGCAGCTGCTAATGAGCTCTGTGTATTGTTACAAGGTAGGGCTGCCAGGCAATAACCACGTAGGAACCCGACTAACAAACAGTTATGGTGCTGAGACGGGGCCTATCTCTTCTGAGACAATGGGTCACATCCCATAGTTTTTAGTCTTCATTCAGGGAAAACCTCTTTTAATTTCAGTAGGAGCTTTGACTTTGTCTGGAACACAGGATTTGGCCTTTAGAAATAAACAGCTATTCTAAAAGTGTCAAACGAGATTGCTCGGCTTTGCCAGTAATTGGAGTGGAGTAATAAGCAATACTTAGTATGCAAAAAATAATTAGAATAGTTAGCAAATAGCTTTACTAGTTAATATGGAATTTGATGAAATGTTAGGTTGACATCTAACATTTTTTATTTGGCAGGACAGTTTACAATCCTGGATAATCCATTTAGCGTATGAAATAATGCAAGTACACTAAACGTTGGAATACTGCCAGTCAAATGTTTAGCCCAGAAATGCTTCTTGTAAGCTGGTCCATATAGAAATCAGAATTTTTACTTTATAAATGTCTGTATGGTTATCCCCTTCTCTATATGGGACAGCAGATTGACATGAGGTAACTTGAGGAAGTATCTGCTGGGAGAACAAGACTAGAAATCCTTGTAATGACAATAAGAGTCTCTGCGTTAACTTCAGTGGACTTTTGAGCAGCCCTTTCATTTCTGGAGTGAAATATTTCTTCCTCACAGTAGTGGACACACCAGGATGTGACATCTGGAAAAATAAAATTAACTATCCCTTATTATGGTAGAGGAAACATTGAATCTGGTTCTAAAGTTCTTGGACCAAACTTGTGATATCTGTGTACAAGGCATAGCTGTGACTTAGTGAACTGTGTAGTATGTGATCCATGGAGAACTCGCTTACAAGGGAGACGTTTTTATGGCCCACCAGGTATTTGTATTATCACTGACTCCATCAGAATCGGAGGAATTTGGCCAAGCTTTTAAAATCTGAACAGCTTAGGGGAACATTCATCAGTGGCTTGTTTGGCAAGATTTTGAAAGGTGCATGTCCCATGTATTTTTAGGACGGTAAGAGGTTGCACTGTGCAGAATTGGGGCTCTGACAGTGCCACCGTGAGTAACTGACCATGGGGGCACTATAGCACAGAACAGAATTTTACTCTTCAAAATCAGGTGATTATTAGTCAAATATGTAAATTATTTGTAGGTACTATCTGCAATTGCTGTAATATTTACATCAGGCTTTCCTGTTCTGGAAGGTTCACTGCTCATCTTGGTTTTCCCTGGCTCGCTCTGGGAACACAGGAGACCTTTGTGATCTAGACAGACTGCAGGAACATAGATGTGTTCTTTCCTTTTTTTTTTTTTTTTTTTTGTGTGTGTGTGTGTCTGTTAACGGGGTGGGAATTTTTATAAATAACCTAAATTAAAGTGACTCCAGCCTGACTGTGAAATTAATAGAGCTATCAAAAAAACCCACTCTCTTTATACAACAGCTGTTAATTATTTACAAGCAAACTTCTGCAAGAACAGTATTGTAGCTGTCAGCATTGTCATTATTAAAATTAAAATGCTTTGAGTAGAAGATAACATGACTCATTTAGGCTAAATGCAGTGAATACTGAATATGCTGTTTCTCCTTGCCAATTAGGCAGAGCGAACAATAGCATCTCTCTTTCCCACCATGACGTTTATTCAAAGTAGTCTAACAACTGTCTAACAAAATAAATATTTTCAGGGTTTTGTTTAAAAAGGTTTTCAGGGTTTTGTTTAAAATTTACAAATTCATTGTAGATATTGCAATAAAAGTTAAAGACAAGTTTGTTTTTTTTCTAGGATGGAGGGGCAGAAAAACTATTTGCAGCGAGTAAATTTTCAGATAATGAAATATACATGAAAATCTTTTGGACTTGTGATATGATATTGTTCAACATGTGTGTTATATGCTTTAGAGTCATGAATTGCTCAAGTGCTCTTTGCTATCTCTGATTTCATTTGTCTTTCCAAACATATCCAGGTCCAGTGGTAATTTCTTGTGGTCTTTGTGTAGCTGATTGTGATTCTTTTTTATAAACAGCAAGTGGGATGTCAACTTCCAGGAAGACTATGTGGGATGGCTTGAGTCAGTCTTCCTGCGGCTGTATATTCATTCACATGCAATCTTGCATTAGCTAATATTTCATTGTTTTAGTGACATTAATGGTGTATGTCAGTGCATCCATCAATGAGGAAGTAGAAGCAAAAGAGATGAGGTATGAATATGTCGAGGTCGTAAAGGGTGATGCGAGCATGGCAAGTCTCTGCAGATCAGAAGGGGTTGAAGCATCTAGCTGGGAAAGTACCATGTCATGCTGTCTTTCTTCACAGTAATGCCATCAGTCGTCTTCCCAAAAACTGTTTGGGTCTCTCTCACCTGATCGTTACTTTGCTGCTGTACATCCTGTAGCCTACTGTCTTTGCTGGTTTTCTTTTGGGAGCAGAGCACACTTGCCTCAGAGTAAGAGCAGGAAAGAACAGTAAGTGCTGGAACCACTGTCCACCTCATGGCATTAAGAGAATGAGTCGTCTGGGAAGACAGTCGAGACTTACCCTTTTCAGCATAGTCATCAGAAGATTGCTTCTGTGTAAATCTTCTGAGGACTGTGCTTAGCTATGACTGTAGTTGTGCTTGAACTAAGTACAAAAATAGTTTGCTCTTCTACATTTTCTTCCATATGAAAAATTAAGATTGTCAGACTGGGGGAAGACGTTGCTTGGGTGCTATTAGAAGTCAAAAGTTGGCTTGCGGTGAGTGATCTGTTAATTTGTACTGTATGACGAGTTAATTACTTAGCTGCAGAAATACAATCCAAGATCCTCGGTTACACTCTCCTAGGCCAATGATTAGGCTGTGCTTACTCTTGAAGCATTTTTTTTTTTAAATATCTTGTTTAGAAAACAATTCATAGAGTGAGAATTTTTATATTCTGCTAATGGCTTCCAAGTTTTGAGTACTCTCCTGGGCGTGGGAGAGAAGCGAGCTGTATGTTTCATATACATACTAACTTGAAGATACAGAGAACACATAATCACATTTTATTAATAAAGATTTTTTTTTAGTGTTTATCCACCATTAATTTTGTGTTTGGTTATAGAGGCTGTGCTGGAATGAACAGGAGCAAAAAAGCTATTCCAAGCATTTACTATTAAAATGGAGGATGCATATAACTGAATGGGGATTCTATGGAGCAGATTTTTAAAATATAGGAAGGATTTACAAATTATATATTGGGGGGGGGGGGGGAAGCTCTAACAAGAATGGTGCAAACATGCCTCCTCATTATCTCTGGGCAAGCAGTCTCTCTATTTTTCCAGTAGCTGGCTAGGAGTGCTTGACCTTCCAATTTGCTTTTCTGAGAGTTGGTTCACTTGACATTACTTTGCCTGTTATTAGAAAAATGTCAGTGCTGGAACACTCCCAGCATGGGTTTGCTTGTATGCTGTCATACATGTGGCAAGCATAGCCCAGTATCGGCTCTAAAGGCAAGATCCTGCCGGTCCATACGTAGGATTGGCTTCAGTTAGGGCTGATTCATTGGGAATCTGGAATTTACTTATTAAAGGAAAGTTAAGGAGAAAAATTTACAGATGTGCTTTAAGTGGAAGGAAAGTGTGCTCAGCTTGTGTGCAGAAGGCTGCCAGAATTATTTAGAAATCACTTTTCCATTACAGTTGCCAAGCTTTGGATGTATTCTGCTGGCTGTATCGGGTCCTGAGCGTTCGTTTCACTGGGGCAATTGCGCTTCTCGAAGCCTGTCCAAAGTTCTGTGACTTGGTGAGATGCAACCAGTATTAACCAAAAGGATTTGTTTCTTCCAAAGCGTCCTATTCTTTCCTAACTTTTCTTTTGGCTAATCTTCCCCCAAAGACACTGAAGGGGTCCAACCTTCTGCCTGATTTCTGAGAAGAGGCCCCGTCAGTTATATTAACTTCTACAATTTCCTTGTTACTCTTAAGCAAGTTATTAATTAACTGAATGTAACCACTGGCTGTTGATAAATCCTTTTAACTAATTCAGATTCCATATCAAGCTCAGATATTTTCACTTACGCTGCTGCTGAAGTCGAGCTTTGCGAAGAATTGGTTCTGATCTGTTTTTTGAGTGTTAGAGTTGGGGAAAGCGGAGAGAAGATATTTGTTTGCCTGATTCCACATGACAACTCCCGGGTAACTGAATAGACTGTACGGTTGGCTTGATAAGGCTACGCACGGAGCCAGCAGCCTCACATACCAGCGACAGGGGGCTGGACGGGGGACTGCCAATTGTAATGGATTTTATCAGAATTTCTCTAAAGACCGACAGTTTGCCTTCAATTATTAATGTTTTTCAGAGGTTTCCCTTCTGAGAGGTATGAATAACTAACTTAAATATGCATTCGTGTAACATTTTCAATAATGAATAAATTACTACATCGAAAGAAGTTAACTAGCACATCCAAATATTAAATAATGGAAGAGATTTTTGAGAGTGTGGGAAATGTAGCCTTTTAGTAGTGTAACTTTTACTGTTTTTGATGTGTATGCCAGTACTATGGTTATTACATGTATAAATGTATTACAGTAATGTTTGTGAAAAACACATTGTAAATTAGCTTGAAGTGCTGTAGAAAGAAAAAGCAGTGCCTATGTATCTGGGTGCATTACAGCATATGTGTTAATCCTGCAGTGTTCTTAATTCATCTTTGGGCTCAACAGCATTTTGTTTTCCTCCCCATCCTCAAAAAGCACTTTGTGCCCAGTGATGTAGGGTTATTGCCTTACATTTGAAGCAAATGCAGACTGGAGAAGGCATTGGCCCTATTAAAACATATACTGAAAACAAACTGGAGTGGATTGCCAGGCGCATGGAAGAAACCTTAGGGCACTCGGTGATCGTTTGGGGATTGATATCATAGGAGACTTGGAGGGACGGTGACTTTGTATTTATTGTTCTAATTCAATTTTTACTTTGAGTGGAATTCTAGGAGACCTATTCCTGTAGTCTCCCTCTGAATGCTCTAGTCTGTTTAGTCTATCTCCCTTTTTTTGGTAGAAATATTTTTGTACATTTTGTAGAATCTTATAGCAAATCCTTTTCCTGTAACAGCACTGTAGTGTTCAAAATTCATCACAAAAATGAAATCTCATTGAAGAAACACTTGAACACACAAGCTTTTGACAGCATCACCATGACAATGAATGTACTGATATTTGCTCTGTGATACAATTTGTAGTATATTAGGAGTATGTTTATTTTTAGCATAATATTTTAATATCAAGCTATTTAGAAGTGGAATTCTTAGAGATCTGTCTTACTGATACTTAAAAAATGGAAAGTTTTATGAAGTGTTACATACGGCATCAGTGTGTTCTGAAGTGCAAATTTAAACCTTTATGTTTTTTTAATATACTGAGAATTGCAGAAAACTGTTTCCACAGTGTATAGGTTGTAAAGTAGATACTCTTCTTAAACAACCTTTCTTTTGTGTTAAGATACGAACTGCTTGTAAAAGCAACACTTGGGAAGTTTATAGGTACATTCTTCACTTCTGTATCTCTACTTCTGCATGAATTGTCTCCAAAATCATCTCGGAGATCTGTGGAATCTGGTTTGTTTAATGCAGCATCTGACTTGTAAAACCTAAGAATTAAACCAGTGTATCATAGGAGAGAATATTTGCCTGCATGCCAGTTTACATTTCTAGGGAGAATACCGAACTTATTTCAAAATGGGGAAAGTAAGAGCCTTGCAATTTCTAGTAAAGAGACGTATCTTAAAAGAGGCTGTGCAATTCCTCTGGATGTCTTAGAGTTGCTTGCAGTACGAGTACTGTTTCCTTTTGTATGAGAAGTGGATGTTGAGAGCAAGTCAGTTCACGGCTCCTATGACTGTAGCAAGGTGTTTCATTAGCAAAAAATTATTTTAACCATGCCCTAATTAGTAGACTTCATAATTCATTGTTTCACCGTCTGATCTAGCCTCAGCATCCATAGGATTTCTAGATGACATGAAGTGTGGAAACCTGTCATGACAGAAAAAAACGGAGGGGCATGTAGGAAACAATGGTTGTCTTGTGGGAAGAGTTTAAATATATGCAGCTGATCCCATGGGAACTGCTGTCGTCTATTCACCCTGTGTGAAAATGATGCTCTTTCAAAATAATCTTTAATCCTTTTCTTTCACTGAAAAATGTGAGAACTTTATTTGAAAGTTTCAAAAGAGTGCTCTATTTTAATAAGTAAATATTCTTCAAATGTAAAAATAAAATCATTAGTGTAACCTGAGGGAAAAGTTGTCCGAAATATCTTGTGGTATTTTGTTGCGATATTCATAAATCACATATGTGAATGTTCTTGGAAAACTTTCAGACCCAAACTAAGCAAGGAATGTATCCAGGCTTGCTTTTTCCTCGATGGCTGCATGTAGGGAAGGAAGTATCCAGCAATCCTGGAGCTAATACAGACTTATGTAACTGGTTGAGGCATATACTTTTCCCACAAAATGGATTTTTTTTCCCCCTGAGATAGAGAAGAAGCGTTTCAGGAGAAGGGAATCCTGTCTTACACACAAAGTAAGTTTGCTTTGAAGATAATTCTGGTCTTCCCGCCTATTCTTAGGGAAGTAAAATAAAACTAAATATGCAGTTGTTGAAAACATTCACCCTCCGCCCCAGACAGAATGTAAATCTAAACCTGTCTTTGTTCAATCCATGCTTGTGTGAATAACTTCACAAACTCCCACAGGGTTTGATGGAGCTGCTCTCCTGCTTGGTTTTTTATAGGACTGTGTCCTAAATATTACTTTGTTTGGTGAAATGCACAGTCTTATTTCTGGCTGTATCATGCAGCATGTGTTTTATAGTCTGTATACAGAGTGCTGAAAAGGCAAAGAATTACTGATACTATTTTGCTTTCCCATAGCTTCTTTCATCCGAGGCATCCAAAGCACTTCATACAATCCAGTGCGTTAAGCATGGCAGCATGTCCGTGAGGTAAGGAAATTGATTTTTTTTCCCCCCTTTTTATGGATAGAATAATGAAAACATTGCGGTTGTGATTTGACCAAGATCACCATGGTAAAGTAAGGCCTCCAGCCTCCCAGTCCTTTAACACAAGTGCCTTAAATTAAGTGGAATCCTTCTCTGTGACCATCTTCCTGTCCTGTGTAATTTGCTTTAAATTCTACACTACTGTTTAGAGCTGGATCCTGCATAGTTCTCAGAGTTTCAACCTTTGAGGTGGTTGCGGTGGTTTTTTGTTTTGCTTTCAGAAAGTGAAAGTTATCTTTTGTTTACCAAAGCATTTCTGGCTCATGTGGTAACTTGGTTCCTAAGTGAAGAACAAGAAGCAGCAAAGGGAGACGCTCCAGTTCTGAGCTGCGCTGCAGCCTGTGAAGGGTGCCGTGCACTGTGCCGTGGCAAACTGCGCGTTACCAGGGGGAATGGGGCTTGAATGAATCGAGCAATGCGACCAGTCACCTCTTGAACACTGGCTTTCCACTGGTTTTGGAGTATAACATGTAGTCAGTGTGGCCCAAGCGAGGTGATGATTTGTACTCTACATCAGGAGACAACAGGTTGTTGAGTGCAACTGGTCAGTGGCTTTGAGAGCCCGCAGGGAATACTGCTAATGGCTGTGGGTATATGGATTTTAGCAAGGGGATGAATTAGCTCAGAACTTGGTACTGTGCATTTAACCTCCTCCAGAAGTGAGGCCATAAATTAGTGCGCAGTATTATGCTAGTTCTCTTATGAGTTTAGTTCAACAGTATAATAATATTTAGGTGTCTCTTGCTTTGCAGCAAGTGATCTAGGAGATACTGTAAGATTCATTTAACACTAGATGCAGATGATCTACACTTCTTGAAATTTCTTATATATGTTGTGAGGATTTTCTCGTATTTATGTTACTTAGAGAACAGCTATATTAACAATATTGTGGCACAGGTGTGCAAAGCTTCCCCCTTTGTTTTCAGTGGGATAGCACCATCTGGGTAAAATCTAGTGACTGTACTTCCATTATGAATCCTTTGAAAATTAAGGAGGTGATTCTAATTTCTTGCAGAACTTGCTTCACTATAAATTTAACTTTTTTGATCTCCCCACCTTCCCTATTTGATTTCAAGGGGGTACTTCTAATGTCCGTCAGCAGAATCTGAGTTCCTGATAAAACTGTAGGACTCAGCTTCTCAGCTCAGAGTTCAACGGGCTCTTGGAAGGCCTTAGGTCCAACTGCCCTTTTACATGGAATTTTTATTGTTTCTCTTCTATTATTGGAGGAATTATTTTGCAAAGAAGCCAATTCAACTGCTTCAAGCTCTGAAACCTGTCAGGCTAGCTTTTATTCTGATTGCTGCTGATAAGGAGCTTTGGTAAGAATGCTGTGCCTCCTGCAAGGGAGAGACTCACCTCCGAGGGGAGCAGCTTCAAGGTCCCAGGGAACGTATGACTCTTTCAGCACCTAGTTTCCCTTTTCATGGAAAACTGAAAATCAGAACTTTGAATTAGATGTGGGAATGCGCCGGGAACCAGTGGAAATAGCCTGTGTTATAAGCTGGGTCTGCATAACCATGACTTGAAATTTGTTAAAAGAGCTGGAGCCACCACTTTGTTTCCACATTTTGACCACATCTGGATCTCTACTGCTAAAACCCCCAAGCGATGCAATGATGTGGAGCCAGACAGGAGTTAAAAACTTCTGTTGAGACCTCTTGCGTCTTTTCTGTTGATTGTGTACCTGGGACCCAAATGTAAGTTTTGTTGTGTTGATCTGGCAGATACAGTAATCTCTATCCTATCTGAACAAGAAGACACTGATAGATGGTAGGAAATCAAGCTTATGAGGCATTTCAGGAAAAATACTCTGAAGCAATTTTATTGTCCAGCCTGACCCTATTGTGGGGTGGGGGGGGTGAAGAGAACAGTTAAAAGATGTATTTTACAAGATTATATATAATTATGCTTTTCCTTCTCCTTAGTACCAGCTACTTATTAGCAGGAAACAGAATGAGCTTGTAGTGAGCAAGGAGATACTTAAAGGACAATTTCTTCCTTAGAAGAGCTATACAAGATAAATCTTTTCAGCACTGTTACGTAATGTAAGTATTAAGAAGATTTGCTATAATTCCATTTCAAAGAGCTTATGGTAAGTAAATGTTTTTCAGTATTGTCCTTAATGTTGTCTGTAAAAATTACATTGGAAGAATCTGTTCGTAAGATAGAGAGGGGGGCCTTTCTGAGAAGCTCTCCTTATGCAGGAGCACATTGAGTAGAATATCTTTCCCAAAAGCTTGAGAAGAGGCTGCTGTGTCTCAGTGCAGCTGATCAAAGGCAGGGTTCAAATGGAGCTTCGTTCCTTAAGCGTTTCTGTAAATTATATGCGTGGATTTTGTAATGCTGGTTATGAAAGGGATCGTTAAAAGCCAAAATAAATTTCAGACCCTCTTTTGTATTCATGCAAAGTGTTACAGAATGATGACATTTATTCTTTTGGATAGCAAATGTATTCTGTGCTAAGTTTTGTTCGCTTGTTCTTTTTCTCTCAAACTGTGTGAGCTTACTGAGGGGTTTTTGTATGTTCTTCCCGAGGAAGGATAGCTTTCCGCTAACACAGAGAGTTCTGTTTTCTCTGTTAAAAACAACTGCACTCAAGTGGAGTAGGCTTTGTATTTTGTCCTAGGAAACAGAGCATTTCATTGAAAGATAAGGCCTCTGCATTTAAGTTCATTCTAGTCACCTGACTGAGCCGCTGGTAACTTTTAGGCTGCTTTAGTCTGCATTCCTGGCGTGCCTTACTCCTGGCGCTGGAATTAACAGCTTCAGGTTCACTGCTTGGAGTGGATTCCATAACTTTCCACTTGTTGTGCCCTTGGATATTGCTTTGCTCTTGTGCTACCACAGGCAAATACTCTGTTTCAAAGAACACAAACTCTCCATCTGTAAACATCATTAAGAATGTCACTGTGGAGTCATGAACAGGTAAAAAAAAAAAAAAAAAAAAAGAAAAAAAAAAGAGAATAAAAAAGAAATCT